>PHNY01109747.1:25241-35313 GCA_003724115.2 Anethum foeniculum | reverse complement strand
GAGAGAGAGAGAGAGAGAGAGAGAGAGAGAGTTACCAGTTCTTTGAGTTGACAAACTTCGCAGTTCATCGAAGTGGAAGAGAGCGCAAGACTAAGATCGAAGTCGATCGGTGACCTAATTGAGGCCTGAAAGTTGATCGGAGAGAAGATGAATTCTATAAAAGTTGTTGTGAACACAACCGAGTCGACTCGTCGCCGTCTGAGAGAGGTGGATAGATATATATAGGAGAGATTTGTGAGAGGCGAAATCAATTTTAAAACGAGCAGCAATTATTTTGAAGGAGGGTAAAAGTATTTTTATATTATTTTATTTTATGAAATGATAAAATGAAAATTTTAGGAGGCCTGTTGTTATGAATTTTTTTTTGTTGGATTTTCAAATTTTTAATTGAGACTTTTGAAAGGTTAATTACGGGCACATACCATAAATTTTTTATTTTCACAATCTTTATCTAAAAAGCTAGTTGAAGTTGGCATTCACTCGATGACATCCATATTCACGGATCAATTAATAAAAATGAAGAAAAATTGTTCAGAAACAGAAAAAAAAAATTAAAAAATAACAACTCACTGCAGTTCTCCCAACATAGTTCTTTGACGCTCTGAATATAGCGAGAGAAAGTTATGTTTTAGCTCATATTACATGCTTAGCAGGGATACCGTAAGATCAATAATTTTTCAATAAAATCTAAACCGGATTTATAAGTTTTCGACTTTTCGGTTTAAAAAATTGGAAATCATAACTAAATTATTGGTTCGATTTTGATTTTAAAAATCTCGATTTAATTTTTATCGGTTACACTTCAGTTTGAAAACTAAAATAACAGAAGTAATAAAAATATTACAAGTTAGATAAACAAAATTTAATTGAAGAATAATTCTGTCTCGTGTAAAATCACGGTCTAGTAAAATCAATACAGTTGTAATTTCTGCCAGCAGCAACAACAGTTAATGAAATTTTCTTTACAAATGTCTGCTTACGAGTCCAGACTTCGGAGCAAACACTAATTTGATAACAAGTGCATATTACTGCAGAAGTATCGACAAGCTTTCTTTGGACCAAGTGGCTATTTACAGAAATTCGGTGAATGATTTTTTCTTTCAAAATTTTAACATATTTACTAATTTTCTAATTCTAACATTTATATAAACTAGCTTACTACCCGTGCAATGCACGGGTTGGAAGGTTTCCTTTATTTGTGTATTTTTTTTATAATTATAATAATATATTTTAAAATTCAGAATATTGTAATATTTCATGTAAAATTGTAAGAACATAAACTATATAAAAGAATCATGCGTCGTTTAATCTATTTTAACTCTATCTTTGAGTTTTAGAAATCAGATTTTGATGATTTTACAACCCCACGAAACTCACGAAATATTTTTTAATTCAGTGATGATTTAAAAAGTATTATTTACGTAAAATTTTTAGAAACCGAAGAGAAAACCATTTACGAATTTTGTATTAAGTAGTCTATTCAATTTATGATACCAACTTAACTAATCTATTCAATTTAGAAGACTTACTTAATTTTGGTTTAGATTATAAAAATAGAATATTCCCTTATTTCAGATACAACGACTATCATTTATTTAATTAAAGATCTAACAGTCCTTATTACATCGGTAGTACATGACCAAATATTTGGATAAGAACTCTCTTATTCATATTATATTATAAGGATATAATAATGATATAATATGTTATTAATAAAATTTTGAAGTTATAAATAATAAATTTAAATATGTTAGTAGAGAGAGTCGAACATAAAAAAAAAATTGGGTTTCGTTTGATTTATTTTGAATCTATCTTTGAGTTCTAGAAATCAGATTTTGACAATTTTACAACCAACACAAAGCTCACGAAATATTCTTTAATTCAGTGATGATTTTAAAAGTATTATTTACGTATAATTTTCTATAAAGGGAAGAGGAATATTAGTTACGAATTTTGTATTAAGTAATCTATTTAATTTAGGATACCTACTTAACTAACCTATTCAATTTAGAAGATCTACTTACTTTTGGTATAGATTATGAAAATAAAATATTCTTTATTTTAGATCCAATGGCTATCATTTATTTAATTCAAGATCTAACGGTCCTTATTACATTGGTAGTACAGGACCAAATATTTGGATAAAATCCCTCTTATGCATATTATATTATAAGGATATAATGATATAAACTACTACATATCATATATTTATTTATATTAAATATTCGGTTCGGTACGGTTGAACTTATAACCGTAACTGAATTCTTTAAATCGGTTCAATTTTTCATTTTTCGGTTTTAAATAGTTTTAATCAATTTTTGCTAGTTTCGGTTCTGTTTCGATTTTTATTCAATTTTTTACTCGGCCCTACTTAGTTATAAGATTGTAAATGCTATTTATTTTGATTATTTTGATTATTTATTTGTTTTCCAAATTTCTTTTCTAGTTCTTAAGCCGAGAAAGTTAAATTCAATTGCTCAACTCAGAACAAGATACATCAATAACAAAGATGAGAACTGTATTTATATTATTGTCTTGGAAGAGAAACAATACATCAATAAGACTTCTAAAGAACTGCCAGTTAACTTTCCTATAAATTTCCCCTCTGGGCTTAGAACAGTAACACTCTCGTAACTGATGATACAGAAGGGTAGAAAGGAAGGGAACTATATAGCACCAAAGAAAAGAAAAAGAAGGAATATGAAATAGAAAGAAAAATTTATCAAGAAGAGTTTGTGATCCTATAAGTTTGCAGCCTTGCCGCAAAGTATTGCATTTGCTGGAAGATCGGCTTCAGTGTACAGGCTCTTTTCGTCGTTCCATACTCGAAGATACAATTGCTGTCCTAGATATTGCCGTGGCCATATTGCAGACCTTAAGTTCCACATACCCTTGTTGTCCATTGAAATCAAAATTGCAGTCCAAGAAAGGGGATATACCTGAAGAAAAAAAAAATTTGGACATGTTCAAAACAAATGGTATATGGAATTTGATACCTAGGGAGGCTTTCAAGGGTCAACATTGTTGCAATACAATTTTTTTCTGAAAGTAATTGCTTGAACTTACCTGTGCAGTGTATCTAGTGGTAGCATCGACCAGATTGTAGCGTTTCCTCATAGTAGAATTCCACTGTCCAGAGCCAAATCTGTATTTTGAAGAAACGGAATTTTATATTTATCAGTAACATATTTGAAAGTGGTAACAGAGTTTCTAATTAGAGTTTAAGCCCTCTATCAATGTTTACAACACCGCTGGTTTAAAAAACCAAGACGGACTAATACAGAACTGTATAGTTGGTAGCATAAGAATGTGTAAAAAATTATATTCAAAAAGTTAAGGCCAACAAAAACATTAGAATGTGTAAAAAATCAGTAGCATTCTTTCAAAAAGAAAGAAGAGAGAAGTGGTAACATACCCGACTACCCAGAAGTCGCTGCCATCAAGATGATAAGACTGAATAGTGTTTTCATCATTTTGGAATACGATTTCAACAAAGTCATGAAGCTCAATGCCCACGACAGAGGTACCTATAACTGCTGGTCCAGGAGGAGATGTATCCTTGATTGTATTTAGCTTGTAGACCCCGGAAATGTTAAAATAGTCTGCAAGTTTCAGTGGGGTGCTTGGGTTTTTGTATGAAACCTTGTTAATTGCATAACGAGGCTTTCCTTTAATTATAGGTGCTGAATTGGTTAGCACAAGTGTCCTGACAATTGGTATGGTTCCATAGTGATATGATCCTTGAGGGTTGGGTCGTGCTGCATTAGCAGTCAAATTCCACCTTGACAGGAGTAAGCAAGTTAGGATGCATGTTCCGAAAAAGAAGGCTTAGATTTAACACACCGCATTAGGGAAAAAGGAGATATTACCTCAGAGTCCGAGCTTGTTTCATAGACCAGTGAACTTGATATGTAGGACCAATTGGCAAAGGTTCGGAGGCAGGTGTACTTGAACCAGAATAACGAAGAATTGCCGTTGCAGTAAGAACAGGCTTCGTAAAACGAGTTGAAGCAACTATAAAGTAGTCCTTCACAGTTCCCTCTAAAGTGATCATTACAGCCACGGACTGGCCAACATGGATGTCAAGTGATTCATATGGTTCCTGCATGGTATGTGATCCTTCAATCTCTATTAGTTTCAAATGATGGCCCTGAATTCTAAAATTGATTGAGGTTGTTAAGCCCATATTCGACACCCTAAACAAGTAGCGTTTCCCTGGAAAACAAACAAAGGTTAATCATTTATTGTATGAATATTTCCATTCTGGCAAATTATATACTAATAAAGGATTATTGGTCTATAAACTTAAATGTTTAGAAATTCGTAAAGTATATAGGAGGCAGGTACCTTTTTCACCGGTGAAGATATTGTTACGAGGAAGACCATTTATAAGCAGACCATCAGGAAAAGGCATTGGGTTTCCTGTGCTTAGTTTTTGTTGTAAAACCTAGCGCATAAGATGTGCAATTATACATGGTAGTTAGTACTGGTTACATTAGCTAATTTACTTTCAAGATGAAGAGTATCAAAATTTCTTTAAATAAACATCTGAAAGAAAAAATAAAGTATGACTACCAACCCTATGATCAGACTTCCACCAATCGTTAACAAGTACATTGAACTCCTCGGCAGGTTTAAGATATGGCACAAATATCACAGCCCTTGCCCGAATAATGAACGCCCCGAAACCACCTGCAGCCCTGTGCATCAAAGTTGACGGGAAATAAGAGTAGGTTCCAATCTGATCTTTCACTTGCATCCTGTAAGTCCAGTTGGAATTTGGAGGAATAGGGCAGTTCGTTCCAAGCACACCATCTTGCCATGAGACCTTTCTCTGTTTTATTCCGTTCCTGGTTTGCCATCAAAACATTTATTAAATAAGACCAAGCATCAGCCATAAAGTATAAGCGCTTAAGAGAATGCAAAAGAAAGAAGGCAAACAAATCACTAACCATGTAATGAGGAAGGGCTGATCCAACTTATTGATGACAGTAACAATTACATTGTCATTGGTGATGGCATCAATAGTAGGTCCAGGAAATTGTCCATTGACAAGGATACCCTACAGATCAAATAAATAGTACTCCATCAGTTCCGCAAAAAAAAAACCTAAAAATAAATATTTCCTCTGTCTCGTTGAATTGTTAACAATTTTTCAAATTCTCCCTCACATTAACAATCAGATGGGACGGAGGGAGTAGTAAACATAAATATCGAGATTCAAACATCGCAAACACAAAAGAGCAGCAGCAATACGTACCCTTTGCTTGACGCCAAGAGGCGCAATCTGTCCATAAGTAAATTCAAACGTGAAATACCTATACGGATCTTCGGCCCTGACAGAGACACTACTCAACCAAGCCACTAGTCCAAGAAAAAAATACAGGAGAATGGCTTGCCTCATTTTGAGTAATGATACTTACAAAGTATCGTAAACTGCGAAAATAGAGAACGAAGCGTGAAATGGTTGAGGAGACAGAGTGAAGAAGTAGAGTGCATATATAGGTAAGAAATAGAAAGAAACGCATGCATGTGAGGGTTGCAATAACATGTGCTCGTTTAACGAGGAACAGTGTAAGAAACTGTAAGAAAGAGTAGCTCCATTGCGGCGCACTTCATGCTTATCAGCTACTGCGATCCTTCCATTACATGTTCCATGCATCTTGAGATCTGATTGACTAGAATTTCTCGTTATTAGAGAATTCATTTATTATTAAACAACACTGTATTTTTAAGAAGCAACTGGGCTTTTATAAATATTAGTGTGTGTTGTGTGTGTGGAGAATAGTGTTTACAGTGCTGGTGGTACTATTTTTGTTTGGAGAAACAGAGGGGAGTATAAAATTGTCGGTGAAGAGAAAGCGAGAAAGACGCAGCGGAGAACGGGTTTACATTAATGGCCATTTGAAATGGTTGATTCAAATTAGGTGGAAAGTGGAAACGTATAGAGAGAATAATGGAGGGAAATTTTTGTGTACAGCCTTTAGGGTTATTGGGATTTGGGAAAGACAATTGAGAAATTGGTTGCACTAAATTACAGACTTGATTTTATCATGACATGAATTTTGAGAAACTGTATACCGAGAAATTAATTTTATCTATGAGCGGTAGGGAAAAAAAAAATTTAAGGTTCGTTTGAAAATTTTAATGACGAGTTAAAAGTATAATCTCATACAATCAATTATGTTCTTATTATTCGTTAGAAGAGGGACGGATAACTGATGTAATCAATTGTCTTCTTATTACTCGCAAGAAGAGGGTTAACAGTTAAGTTGTACGGAGTAAACGAGTCAAACGGTTTGTAAGTTACTCGAACTCGCCTCGTAAAATATTACAATTTGACTTGATAATAATTGAGTCGAACTTGAGCTATTCGAATAATTTACAGAGCTGAACTCAAATTTTATATTACTCGATTCGTGAGTCTCGCGAACCTAATCAAACTTGTATTATTGTTAGTTTTATTTACTTTATATAAGTTATTTTGTATTATTATATAAATATTTAATATTTATATATATTATATATTTTTAATCGAGCAAAACTTATCGCATTACAACTTTTGTCAATAGTTAGTGAAGTTAAGTCAACTTTCCAGCCGAATTTGGACATATTGAATTTTGACTGAGCCGAGTTTCTAATATGAAATTTCTAACTCATTTGAGTTCAAATTTTAGTCGAGCTCAAACTCGAGTTTAACAATGTTCAACTCGCTTAAACTCCTAAATTGTACTATACATATATGAATGAATTGAAACAAAGACAATATAGAAGAATCATTTTGTTGAAATTTTGGAGTTGTGAATTAATTACGTATTTGTTTGGGTCAGTAGAGTGCTTAAATATTGAAATCCGAATCTAATTTTTTTCTTAAATTTAAACTTAATTTTATTTTAATTAAAAATATATAGACTCTGGCATCCGGTCCCGGACTTCCACCACAAAAATGCAACAAGATTTTAGTGTCCTGATACTATAAATTTCCTCCTCAACCTCAATCTCATTTCGTTTATTGTGAAAAAAAAAAAAGAGAAATGTTATTTTTAGAACAAAATTTCTATTTCTCCGAAAAAGAGCATGAAAAGACGAAATTATTCTCGTTTTATTTTATTTTTTTTGCTATTCTTGTGTATGCAAGAGTAGTTTTGTCTTTTCATATTTCACATGCTCCAAAAATAAAAAGTTCTAAAAAAATTACTAATTAGTTTATTGATAGTAAGCAAGTAAGAAGTAGGGGTGTTTACAGATTGGTTTGATTTGGATTCTTGCTCTTTTCGAACCAAACAAGAATGAACGGCTTTTTAAAGTCTAGACCAAACTAGACCAGTTAAATGCCAAGACCAAACCAAATTAGACTATAGAATAACGAATTGATTCGGTTCCTTACCATGGTTTGCCCTTTTACTTTTGTGTTGTTTTTGTAATTTTGTTAAATTTACTACGAAATGATAAATTAAGTAAATGCCACATAAAATTTAAAACATGTCAATATTATATATTACATATAAGTAATATTATATATATAACTATTTATTTTATATATTACGTTCATATACTTTAATTTAATTTAAATAAAAATGAATTACACTGATTTGCATAAAACTACAACATATTAACAATTAACTCAATTTTTTATTTATAAACTAATTTTATGTTTTTTATAATATATGCACACACATACATGAAACCATAAAATATAATCTTAATTTATACTCCATCTGTCTCATCAGGTCATTTACGTTGGGAACAGTGCACTCGACACGTATTTTAAGGCTCTTATAAAATATAGTTCCATAATTTATTTTTAAAATTTTCTTTTTCTGAATAAAAGTTAAACTATTATACTTTTATACAGGAAAAAAAATTTCAAAAAAAATTATAGAACTATACTTTTTATAAGCTTTAAAATGCGTGTCAAGCCCTCCTTCCCCCAGTGTAAACAACCTGCTGGGACGAAGGGGTAATTATATAATAGAACCTTTTATATATTATTATATAACGGCCCGGTTTGGTTTAACTAGTTTAAATATATTAGAAAGCACAATCAAACCGTTTACGCGTATACGGTCCGGTAAACCGAACCATTAACAACAGTTTTAGCGGTTTCGGTTTTTCTTGGTTCGGATTGTCGTGGTCTGGTCCGGATTCACGGTTTGACGGATCTTTTGAACACTCCTAGTAAGAAGTCTGTGCGTGTGCATATTTAGGGCCTGTTTGGGTGGTAGCTTATAAGTGGCTTATAATCCCGTTACAGCTTATTGACGAGTGTTTGTCGATCCAACTTATAAGTTAAATTTACAACTTATAAGCTGTTAAGTTGAAAGTTATCAATGACGTAATTTTTTCCAACTTATTTTCATTTTTTCGTTTTTTTTAAATTTTGATTTCAAAATATAAATTTTAAATGTTTTTCTAATTTAAAATTCATGAATTAAGATAATTATATTTATTAATTATTTATTTTAAAATATTTAAGTAAAAAAAATTCTAACTTATAAGTAAATTTATCCAAACGTTTATATAACTTATAAGTATTTGTCAACTTATCACTTTTTTAGCACTTGTTCATTTTAAGTCATAAGTTACTTATTTTAAAATTTCCCAAACGGGCACTTAATTGTTTGAATGAAAATTGAAATATTTATTTGATTTTCGAGTTGGTAATAAACAAAATCGAACAAACAAATCAAAATTTTCTATTTTTCTCATTATAGGCACACTAAAGTCAGAGGTGGGACTTAATTACCTACTTAGTAATTAAAAACCTAGACAACTTAATTACCTACTTAGTAATTAAAAACCTAGACAGCTGTGAGTATTTTGTTTAAGAAAGATCAATATTCTGTAAACAGGTACCCGAGAAAATATAGACAGTAAAGAGTATATAAATAGTGTACTACTCCTACTACCATTGAAGTCAACTAGTGAGCAATTTGGCATTACAGTCCATTTAACACATCGCGCGCAGAAGTAGCCTACCAGACTACCTAGGCAGCTAGCACATACAGTATGATTTAAATCAATTGACTTAATTACCTAGCCCAGGTAATCTATCCTAATTAATTAATTACCATTTGATTAGTAAGTTGACATTGCTCTTGCTATTTAATTACTAGATGGTTAGTCACATGCTCATGCTCTTAACTTTTTTTAATTATAGAGAACTCACTTTTGAAAGTGGCAATGTGAATCCAACATACACCCAGGTTTTTGTGGATCTCTCTTAGTTTCTTTATGTAATTTTTGCCATTATTAGTATGAAATTAAGCCTTCCGTATGGGTGTGTAGTACTGCCCTCTGCTAGTTATATGGATCCTAAATCATACTAAATGAATATTAGTCCATGTTAGTCATTTCTCACTTTCGAAATTTTATTCAAAAGAAAAAGTGAACTAAATTTTATTCAGAATAAGAAGTGAACTAAAACTCATTAAGATCGATCCAATGCGGTTCTGGTGAGATTTAAGTTTTCAAGCTAGTCTTATGAGAACTGGGCATGTTTGTCATTCCTTGTAAGTGAACTTATTCACTTATAAGCCCGTAAGAACTTATCGATGAGTGTTTGTCAGCCCAACTTATAAGTCGAATTTACAACTTATAAGCTGATAAGTTAAATGTTGGTAACGACTTACTTTTTCTCGACTTATTATAATTTTTTATTTTTTTTATTAATTTTAGTTTTAATATATATGTTCTCAAATGTAAATTTAACTTAAGATTCATGGGTTAAGATAATTATATTTAAAAATTATTTATTTTAGTTCATCTAAGTAAGAAAATAATTCTGAAATATACCAAACACTTATATAACTTATAGACATTTATCTACTTATCATTTATAAGTCACTTATCTATACTATATTATAACAGACGAATAATTAAAAGTTTGGTCGGTCGGTCGGTCGGTACGGTACTTGCTGAAATTACTTAATTACCCTTACTTAAAAATGTCATTATTTTTATTTAAATATTCTTACTTAATTAATATATAAACCGATTACCATTTTTAGTAAAACATATTACCCTTTTTATTTTCCCAAACTAAAACACATCTTTTTCCAAAAATATAACA
>PHNY01109747.1:3507-24196 GCA_003724115.2 Anethum foeniculum | reverse complement strand
TATCTATTTTTTACAAAAATATCACAATTAACTAAAATATCTCTCATTTTTAGAAATATCACGGGTAAGTCTATTTAATAAATTAGAATAATAACAATAATAATATAATTATGAAGAATTACCAAAAATACAATTTTTTTAAGTTTTTTTACGAGTTTACTATCTTTTGATTTTTTTTGCAAAAACACGGTTTGCAACAACATATGCAACTTCATGTACGTTTTTCTGAAAAATAACAGAATTTTTTTTGTTGCATTCGAGGTTGCAAACCGTATTTTTGAAAAATCGTATTTTTGCAAATAAAAATTTTGAAAAAATGTTTTTTTGCAAAAAATATTAAAAATTCGTATTTTTTTAAAAAACTCTATAATTATTAATAATAACCAATTAACTTTTCAATGAAAACACTTTATCCTTTTTATTTTTCTAACCAACCATCTACATTTTTCCAGCATTTTATGGACAATTCTATTTTAATAAAATAATAACATTATAATTATTATAATTAACTTAATATCCGTTTCATCACTATCAATTCAAATAAAATAAAAATTAATATTAAATTTTCAATTTAAATTAAATTAAAAAGTTATCCAATATTGAAGAAAAATTCGTGCATCGCACGAGTTTTAAGCCAGTACTAAATTATAATAGACGAATTATTGAAAGTTTAGTCGGTACCTGTTTTTTTGTTCACGCTGATTTTACCTAACTACCCTTACTTACTTGAAAAAAGTAATTTTCGTAAAAATTCTATTTAATAAATTAGAATAATAACAATAATAATATAATTATGAGAAATTACCAAAAATACTATTTTTTAAAGTTTTTTTACGATTTTACTATCTTTTGATTTTTTTTTTTGCAAAAACACGGTTTGCAACCACATATGCTCCCAAAACACACACCAAGATTTACCCCACATCCCCAATGAGAACACTCATTGACTACAGGAGGAGGCCTTTGGTATCAGGCAGACCTCTGGAGGCCTTCATGCTCACGGACATCCCCCTCTATGATCCGTTCATAGAGGGAATTCTTCAAAGAGTACCTACAAAAAAATATGTTAGTAAATATATCTCGTATCCTCTTTCTAGATTTGTGGAGCATCCTTCATGTTTGCCTCGTCCTGAGTGAGGACAAACCCATCTTTCCAAAACAGCATGTATTCTTCATTCCCCAAAATTAGGGCGCGCCCTCAGGCTAGGGTGCGTCATCACCTTGTATGTCTTCCATGTTACCTTGTCATAGTTAAAGCAACCAATTCCTTTTTTCATTCCCTTAAGTTAGGACGCGTCCTAAACTCTGGGTGCATCCTTGAATTAGGGTGTGTCTTTACCTTCCTTGTTTGCAGCTTAAAACCTAATTTCTTTATATACCCAATTTGAACTCAATTGACCCATTCTTGACCCGAGAAGATCCCTAACCAAATTTTGGCTATAACAGGAAATAACCCTTAGGACCAAGAGGCTAGAGGAGGTAACATCAAAAAGCTTGTTTGGTATGCAGTCATTTATCTAGGAATTTTAACTTCATGAAAATTGGTTTGTGATGTCCTTGTTTAGTTGTCAATAATACAAGAAATAGAAATTATTGGGAAATGACAGTACCTACAAAATATAGAAAGTTACTGACCTACTACCCCTAGGTTATCACACTTCTCATCCTATAAAATAGCTATACACACATATATCTACACCTATATGTATAGATGTGTATATATAATTACTTACAAGTTCCTGCATGTAAACCAAATTAAAATGTTTTACTTCCCAAAATTTTTTAATTCCCTCTGTATACCAAACAAGCACCCGATTCAATAAATACCAAGATAAACTCACACACATGCACTATCTCTATACACTCTCTAATATCTCACATCTGCTCTCACACTTGGCATTTATTAAACTCAGACACAAAAGCTCTAAGAAAAACACACATCAAGTATTATAATTTTGGATATTGTTTGTTGTTATTCTCCATCACCAAGTTGCCGGATGTGCTTGACGACCACCACCCCGTCATATATTATTTTATAGGTCCCTAGCGGCAGCTACACGACACCTCCGTCCAAACATCATCGGAAGAGGGAAAGTTCGATAAAGTGGAGAAAGGAGACTCATCGGTTTGTGTTTTATAAATTACTAGTTTAAAACCCGTGTGATGCACGGATTTTCTTAAATATTGTATGATTTTTTTAAATTTAATTTGAATTGAATTGATAGTGTGTTTAGTCAAAAGGATAATTGGTTGGTTATTATTATTATTATTATTATTATTATTATTATTATTATTATTATTATTATTATTATTATTATTATTATTATTATTATTATTATTATTATTATTATTATTATTAAATAGAATTGTCCATATTATTTTTTGATAAAGAAGTGAGACTTGATTATAAAAAATAAAAAAGTTAATGTGTTTTAGCTGGAAAAGATAATTAATGATTTATTAATGATTATAGTATTACTCCGTTCGTCTCTATTCTTTTGTCTTGTTTGACTTTTTGTGGTCAAATTAACCAAACTTTGACTGAAAATAACATGACATCCTTTTATAATTTGTAAAATCTGAAAATTACATATTAAAGTAGATCAAATATATTTTCTAATGATATAATTTTTATTACAATTTTATTTATATTATATATGTAATATTTGGACAAAGTTTAGTCAATTTGACCTTGAAAAGTTAAAAGACAAAAGATTTGGGATGAAGGGAATATTATTCTACTTTAATATATTTGTTCGTGACTTTTTTGGAGAATGAGCTATTTTAGTTGGAAGAAATAAAAAAGGTAACATGTTTTTAGTTGAAAAAGGTGATTGATGTTTTATTTGAAAAATGTAATTGATTAGTTAATAATAATAATAATAATAATAATAATAATAATAATAATAATAATAATAATAATAATAATAATAATAATAATAATAATAATAATAATAAAATAATGACCGGAAACCGAAAACAGTTAAACCAATAGTTACATGTTAGTCAACTACTCCCTTCACAAATTTAAGGATAATTTTTTAAAAATATTTTTATATTTATTATTTTCAAAATTTGACTTTTTAAAAAGATACTCTATTCTCATTTTTCAATGTATTAAATGAGGGTATTTGGTTGAAATTATTTGATTGGAAATATTACCCAACCAATTTAAAAGAGACGTGTATATTGGACCCCGTTGTCTCAATTTAGAACAACTTTCTCAAACTTTTAAGATATCTGGAGAAATTACTAAAAAAAGTTCATATAAACGTGCAATAGATGTTCTTTGTGATCGATCATGGTAACTATATTTAAGGCCAAAGTTACAACTTACAAGGTAGGAGTATGCGAGTGCTAAGATTAATGGTATGAGACCAGTCTCCCTGATATGTAGAAATAATTACCTCTAACAGAACAAGTACACATGCGACATTAGGTTTATGAGCATATATATAATCACAAATTCTAGACTTATGAAACAAGACTGACTGATAAAAGTGCAGGTGCAACGTAGCCCTATATTTAAGTGCAGGTGCTAACTAATCTCGTCAGTTATGACAAGCCTTCTCATAAAAAACATAAATATATAGCTATATCAACAACTGAATCTGATCAAGTATTCTGACAATGGATATAAGTTATCTAGATACAGACCAAGAAGCCAGGTATTTATCTTCAAAGTTCCATCACCTCTGAGAACTGGATTCTATGATGCATCGTGGACCTCTGCACTATGTATGCCTGCCAACAGCTTTTCCGCAAAGTAGAGCATTTTTAGGAATACCATACTCATTAGAGTAACTCTTCACAGGGTTGAAAACTCTAAGATAGAATTGTTGTCCAAGATACTGTCGTTCCCATATTGCAGACCTCAGATTCCACATGCCCTGGTTGTCTAAAGACACTAATATAGAACTCCAAGACTTAGGGTATACCTACAAAATTATTTATACATATGAGGAAAGATAACTAAAATTTTGAATTACAAACAGGGATATACCGTATTATACTGATTATTGTGGACCTAGTGGTTATGACCAACTCCAAAATGACAGTTATTAAAAGTTTATAATCCTTCTGTATTTACTTACCTGCACAGTATGTCTTGTAAGAGCATCAACTAGATTGTACTTGCTTCTACTAGCTTCTGTCCATTGTCCGAATCCGTAGCTATTGAGTTTTTCAACAGGGGCAACGATTAGATAGTAAAACAAAAATATTTGGAAGGTGTGTTATAACTTATAAGCAGCCAGACTTACCCGACAACCCAAAAATCATAACCATCAAGATGCCAAGACTGCATGGCTTTCTCATTGTTCTGAAAAACAATTTCAAAGAAGTCATGATGGGTAGCAGGCATTACTGATGTAGCAACATATGCAGGGCCGTCATACGGGATGTCTTGAATAGAATCCATACTGTATACTCCAGGAATTTCAAAGTGATCTGCAAGTTTTAATGGAGTATCTGCATTGATGTAAGATACTCTGTTCACAGCATATCTTTGCTTGCCGTTTATTAGAGGGGCTGAGTTGGCCAATACAATTGTTCTTGATGTTTTAATCTTTCCATAATGGTATGAACCCTGAGGATTTGGACGGGCTGCATTTGATGTTAAATTCCACCTTCACATAAGAGAAATACGTTAATATACGATCATACCTTTCCATTACAATTTATTCTATATTGATTTTGAGATCACATCTGGCATGATAGAATAAGGACTAGGGTGTAATTGAATTTTGAGATACGTACAGTATTTTAAAGTACACGGAAAGATGTTACTGGAGCTCTTATAAATAAGTTCAGTAAATGGAAAGAAATAGAATTGCTTTTAGACTGCCATTGAGGCACCGACTGATGGACTAAGAAATATACATTCACAGGACTATATATGAATTTTGGAAGTTTTTGTTTTAGAACCATAAGAGCAGAATGTTTTGAATGTTGAATACTATATACCTGAAGCTTCTGGCTTGCTTTACAGACCAGTAAATCTGGTAAGTTGGACCAGCAGGCAAAGGTCCAGAAACTGGAGTCTGAGAATTTGTGTAATGCAGTATTGCGGTACCAGTAAGAACACGCCTTGTAAACCGTGTCGATGCAACAATATAGTAGTCTTTTGGTGTTTGATCTAAAGTAACTAGGACAGACACAGATTGGCCGACATGCACATCAAGACAATCATATATGTTCTGAACTGTGTGCGATCCTTCAACCTCAACTAGCTTCAGTTTGTGTCCTTGTATCCTGAAGTTCAAGGAGGTAGACAACCCCACATTTGATATCCTAAATAAGTAGGTCTTACCTGAGAAAGCAAAGCGTGGAAATTTTAAGAACTTGTTGAATGAGAGTAGATCATCTATTAATAGTTGAATATAGTGAAATAGCATTTAAATCAAATAGTAATATATTCATTGAATGGTTTAAATGACAAGGACCTTGATCACCGCTGTAAGATGATTGAGTTCTTCCATTAATAAGTACACCATCAGGAAATATAAGAGGTTTTCCCGAATCCAGATAATGCGCCAGTCCCTGACATCATAAACACGTTGTAAATTATGTGACCAGCATTTGGAAGAGGACGAGAGAATACGGCATGCTATAAGTTTCCTCAACTGAAATACTTAAATAGTTTACTTCCTTCTACTGACTACTGTTCTGATTAAGTAGCTGAACTTTTCAACCTTACATCTCACAGCAGTACTACAGTTACTAACTAAACAAGGAACTTAGTGACATGACGTATTAATGACGTTACACAAGTACACTACATATATGTAGGGATGAAATTATAAACATATACTTGTTTTCTATAGGAAGTTTGGAACTACATTTTGGACTTTTTAGTGTTCAGACGCACCGAAAAACACAAAAGAAAAAAGATTTCTTTATAATTAGGTTTTGATACTTGCTAATACAATTTCTTATTGATATGACCCTTTTCTTTTTCTCCAGTTTCATTTCTCTCATCTTATCCCTGCACCTTCTCTGCCTAGAGACCAACACAAACTATTCTGTAAAGTGGCTAACAAATTGAACCTGGACCATGTGAGTTCTCCAGGAATCATCTCTTTTTGATGAAAGAACTAACAGAAGCAAGTATTTGAAACACAAGATAATTGTCTATTTGATTAACATCAACTGTGTAAATTCATTTCTATTTTCTTTTTTCACTAATTCCCCTAACTGGTTCTTTGCTTAAACTGCAGACTAAAAGTTTAGCCCTATACTGTACAGTGTGCGTATGTTTAACAGACCAACTCTAGACAGTTTGAACATATTCTAAGAAGATACTACCTTTCAAGAATAAGGATAAAAAAAGCAAAACTAAACAAACAAGTGTAGACAAGCCATATGTGTTTTTCACCTTATGGCTGCTTGTGCGCCAATCACCAATAAGTAAACTAAAATCTCCGGCAGGAAATGAATATGGGACTGGGATTCTAGGTCTTGCATAGACATTCAGTGCTCCAAACCCTCCAGCAGCTTTATGCATATAAGTTGATGGAAAATATGTGTAGCCTCCAATCTGATCTTTGACCTGAAACTTGTATGTATAATTAGAATTTGGGGGAATAGCACAATTTGTCCCCAGAACCCCATCCTGCCAAGAGTCCTTCCGCTGTTTAATTCCATTCCTGATTTTGAAACATGTAAGTCATGTCAGTTTAGATCAACAATATGCAAATATGTATGGGCTTTAATCCTTGACACCCGTGTGTCAGGAAAGCCTTATCTAACACAAACCATTAGATCTGTATTTCAAGCCGATCCGCGGAAAATTATAGTGGATTGGTAAAAAAAAAAAAATCCTTGAATCTGAGCCCTTAAAATATAGATCCGACGCCCTGGTGCAGTGTGTTAGATAAATGGTTCCCGGCATGCGGTTGTCATGGTCCAGGACCCAATATGTATATGTTAAGAGAACTGTACAGATATAGTACATTCACAGAATTGACATATTAAAACGATGCTAACTCAGTTGAATCAAAAATTACATTATACCTTGGCCGCTTGGACAGATTTAGCTAGGCTTATGCATGATTAGTTTTATGTTCGCAGCATAATAAGAAAAAAAAAAAAAAAAAAAAGTTCTGCAAACATGAAATTTCGATATATGTAGCATTCACATTGACCTCTGACTTAGTTTCTGACTATACATAGGATCAAACACATTAAGAAAAAAAACACAACACGAAATATCAAATAAAAAGAACACAAGAACGCGAGATATCAAATATATGGAAGCAAAGAGACAGAGATACTTACCATGTCAAAAGAAAAGGCTCGTCCAGCTGATTGTAGAGGTTGAGGACAATGTTGTCATTAGTAACAACATCAAGTCTAGGTCCAGGAAATTGACCATTGATAAGAATAACCTTCACATTAAATCCAAACAAAGCAAAAGTTTCAGTTTCAATTTACAAAAGATATATAATCTCTAGTCTTACTGCATGTGTATAATTTGAGCCCAGAGTCATGTGTGCGCGAGTATGTGGAGTCGTGCTAAAATCCTGATTTACTAAATAATGAGCAAAAAGCCATAAAACTAAACGGTAGTGCCTTAATCACCTGTTGAGGTACACCAAGAGGAGATGCAGTTCCATAAGTAACATTCCATGTAAAGAATCTGTAAGGATCCTCTGCTTTCGCAATCGAGAGACTCAGAAGTATTACACAGATCAACTGAGACAAAACTAAATTCCCCATATCGCCAAATATTCGAAAACAACAGCCCGCACGCTCCACTGCAAAATAACACCACACACTTTAAACACCTAGTAAACATTGTAAAGATGAAGTGATAACTGACAAGTCACCATTATTACCAAGTTAAAGGAAAAAAGATCACCAACGGAAAGAGCCAAATACAAGATTTTAGAACAACTTAAAGCATACCACAAGTATAAATCCTGACGCAGAAAATGGTTATGGGAAAGAATGTTTTTTGTGTTTTGTAATGATTATTGATTGTATATATTGAAGTATGTTTCAGCGTATATCACGCGTTTTAGTTTAATGATTTAGTTTGATGATGGTAAGTTTAATGATGTTAAGGCCTTTGCGTAAGGTAAAAGGCTGGTCGTTGCCATTATCACTCATGCTTTCACATTTTCCCCTCCAGAATTGCACTTTTTTAACCAATTTGCTTGTTGTAATCGAGATAGAAGATTATGTAAAGATAGCCCTTTCCAAAATACAAATAATTACAGGTAATTTTCTTGACATTATCTCTGTAATTTTATTTTTTTTATTTGGAGATGCTAAAGATAATTTGTAATCTAATATTTACTATCCAAAATAGTAATATCATTAATCAATTAATTATTAATATACTTCAAAATAATTTGTAATCCAATATCTACTATCCAAAATAATAATATTATCAATATACTTATATTAAAGAGAAGATGTGACGTTGAGGTGGCGCCTCTCATATAGTATATATTATTTTATTTTTTAATTTTCACAAAGTTTTAAATTATTAAATAAAAAATATTAATTATATCATATTCTCCTAAACTTTCTTCTCAAATGACCCTTTTATTATTTTTCTTAAGTTTCTCTACCATATTCATAATCTTATTATTCTACTAAAGTTTTTCTAACATATTATTAATTTTTAAACTTTTTTCAAGTCAAAAATTAATTAACTCATTTTCTCTAAAACTTTCTATTTAACTCAAATTATCATCTTTTAATTCTCTTGAAGTTTTTCTACCTTATTAATATTCGCTTAAACCTTCTTTTCAAATTATATTTACCATGTTAATAATTTTTTAAACTTTTTTTACAAGTCAAAAAGTTAATTACCTCATTTTCTTATAAACTAGCTATTGTCATTGTAATTCTTTTATTATAATATACTACCTAGTTGCACACATAAGTAATTTTATAAAATATTAACTTAACATTATTTATTTAAATCTTTAAGTTAGATAATAATATCGATGTTATTGTTTAATCATGATATACAAAATAAAGTAAAAAAATTAACTATATTATTACTATATTAAGTTAAATAAATTTTTCATCAAGAATCGTTATAAGCCGGTAACAGAGAACTTGTCTATTGTAAGTGTGATAATTGTATTCTCTTTTTACTCAGTTTCAAATTTGTAGTTTCGTTAGAAGTTTGTTGATAGGTAATAAAATGTTTAACATTTTTTGTAGCATTCACCTGTTAAAACTTGTTTAATTTTTATCGGTTACTGATCATAAATGATGATACATGCATAAACACCAATTTGACCCGAAAAATAACAAAAATAAGTAAATTTGGTATTAGTGCGTGTGCTACTAGGCAATAGCGGCTAGCAGAAACCAGAGGTTAATTAAGCGGTTAATTCCCCATCCCCATGAGATAATCTCACTGTTGCTGTCATCTTCTTTTGAACCAAACTCAAGTACCTTTTTCCTTGGTGAATGGAATCATGGAAACAAAACAAAGTGTCTTCCACTTTATATGTTTTTAACCCCTGCCTCATGGTAAGCATCTTCCGGAACATGACATGTTTAGTTAAATAAGTACTATGTCAAATTATGCTGTTCCTGTCCTTTGAGCATTTTAAGGCGTAATTTGTCTCAATTATTGTATAATTTCAGATGGACCTTCAGCTAAATAGATTGCCCAAGATTTGATACAACTTTTGCCGACGGCCCATATCTCAGCCCCAAAAAGGATTGTATACAGCAGGATATGGCCCAAAAAAGGATCAAAATGCTTGAATACCCGGAAACCAGAGTAAGACCAGGCCCAAAAAGATTAATCTAAAATTTAATAAAGGGGGAGTCATCTCGCAAAACTCATGCATGGCTTCCACGTAGCATATCAGAAGTACCAACATGTGTAACATCATCAATCTACATAGGTTATTAGGTTGACACCTCGACCCCTATTTTATTCAACCTTTGTCCTTTCAGCTTTATCTTCAACCTCATAAGATATACATGCATGTCACTATTATCTTATTTTTCTGAATAAATATTAAATCTCCCTTGTTCTAAAAACACCACAACTGATTCACTGATAACCAATTAATCTAATTATTATGACTACTGAGTTTGAACCACCGCCACCTTTAGCAACAACACTTACTGAAGATGAAGTGGTTTCTAATAACACTTACAGAGATGATGGTCCTGTAATTGACAAGGTGTCTAGTAAGAGTTCTAGTAGTACTGTCCGAGATGTTTTCGAGTGGAGGAGGAAAGATCTGAGCCTGTTGGTTCTAGCGGTGGCTACTGCAGTTTATGTTGTTCTTCAAGTCTATCAGTTTAATTTCATCCCTCTGCTTTCTTATGCTGCTATCTTTGTTTTCACTTCTGCCTTCGTTTGGGGAAATCTCCTTCGGCTTTTCGGAAAGTTAGTCCTCCTAATTTTATATTACTATCATTGGTTTTTTGTATAAACAGTATTTGTTTTCTTTGCTATCACCCGTCTTGTTTTTGACAAGGCTCGAACCCTCGATATCCTGTAAAGGGAGAGGGAGATAACCCTGCGCCAAAAGGTGTTGGGTAATATGTGTTTATTATGCTTAATTATATGATTTTGCTCTGTGATGATGGTGTTGCAGAGAGGCTCCGAACATGTCAGGACTGGAGATACCGGAGGAGTCAATAAGGGGAATTACGTATACGATAAAGGTAAGCGGAGAGGAGACGGTGAGATGGATGTTTCGTGTGGGTGCAGAGAAAGAGTGGGTTGTGTTTGCGGGGAGTGTGACTGCTCTATGGTTGCTTTCTGTTGTTGGAACTTATGTGGACTTCCTTACCTTTCTTTATATTGGTATCCTCCACAATTTGTACATCGTCTATGTAATTTGGTTTGTTCATGAATTTGTTCGATTCGACGACTTATTGTTACTACTATGGATTTATTGTGCAGGAACTGTTGTGGGGATGACTGCGCCAGTGGTTTACAAGCGGTATGAACATAAGATTAAGGAGTATTTTTGGAGGGCAAGGGATCAGGGAAACCGGGTTTATGCTATGGTTGATGACAAGGTTATAAGGAAAATCAAGGATAAGACTGTTGGACATCAACAAAATAAACAACACAAAACGGAGTAGCCTGCTTGCTCCGGGGCTTTATTTCAAGTTTCTCGATTAGTCTTGGCGTCGTGTAGTTTTGTGAATAACCAGTGTAGCAGTCTGTGCTGGTTGCAGACTTGCAATACTAGCTACCTAGATTGTACTTGATGCTCCTGTTTATGTATGCTGCTGCCTTGTTTACTATAATAAACATGATCATCTAAATGTTATAAATCCATATTAGTATATTACGACTTGTGTAGAACAGGAATATTTGGGTGTATAGAGTATGGTTGAGAATACCAAAGCTTAAAGCCTTAAACCAACGAGGTTGATCTCCTAATGACGCCCTGATCACTTAATTACGGCCTCTTCTTTTGCATACGGATTCAGTTGCTCCCTGTGTCTTTTGGAGGATATTATTTGGTACAAAAATAGTTACTCTTTTAATTCAAGTGCATAAAACAAACTTCAAACAAAATTATGATTCAGGTCTATTCGTCGACAGTAGAACACAAACTTTTAACGTTTAAGATAGTTCGACATAATTGTCCATTCAGACTCGAGAGATTGATTCCAGAAAATCGAGAAAATTAAATTATCTTTCAAATGCAAGGAAGGGCAATACGAGTTCTTAGGAGTGCAATCCAAAATTCTATTCAAGATAAGGAAGATATGTTCTATGGATTCCAGGATCACGAATGACATTTTAATTGGTAGGGTTCGTATTAACACACGGTGGATCTAATTTTTTTTTTTTTTTTTGCCAAAGGAAAGTCGAAATTTATTAGCTTCTCAAATCATTCGACAACAAATAATGAAAATCGGAGTGGACATCTCCCACTCTCCAAACACGATCAGTTATGGAACAATTGTGTCGTGCTAGAAAATGCGCGACCTTGTTCGCTGATCGTTTGACAAACTTAAACTTCACGTTTTTGCAAAATAAATTTGTAAGGAAAGTACGATACTCCTGAATCACTCTTCCCAGATATGATATACCCTGGACAGAGCTACGAATATGCTACACTACCTGCAAACAATCAGACTCAACAATAACGTTCATGTGATCTTTAGTTGCTATCCAGCTAAGGGCTTCTTTGATGCCCAATGCTTCTGCTAGGTCTGGGCTAGCATATCCTCAAAGGCATCTTGAGCGTGCTTCAACTAAATTACTCACATGTTAACGAGCAATGAAAGCGAAACTATAACAGTTCGTTTCCTCAAAAATGGCGGTGTCTGTATTAATCTTAACACTATTTTCTGATGGAAGTTTTCAGTGTTCATCTCCGTCCTCTGGGGTCATAAATCCCATAAAACGATCGAAAGTTCGATCTTGAACACCTCTCCACTGGTTAAGAATCAGATATGCAGAGTCCACCACTTCCGAAGCCTCCATACTCATTTGGTTCCATACGAGTTCATTTCTGTTCTTCCAGAGCAACCAGCAAATCATGACAATGTTCGTCGTCACCTCCACACTATGTTGATTTATAACCAACTATAACCAATCCGTAAATGAATAATCACCCAGAACAAACAGCTTATTGAATTTGGCCCAAGTCGATACAACATAAGCACACTGTACTAGAATATGTAAGACTGTTTCTTGGTGACCATTACACACTGCACACATTACATTTACTGGAACTCTCTTCATTGAAAGTAGGTCTTTTGTAGGTAGACAATTCGAACAGGCACGTCACAGAAAATTTTTAACCTTGGGAGGGATTTTTAAATTCCATAGTTTTCGCCAGAAACCTGAGTTGGCTGTTATGCTACGATCATGGTTCTCCTCTTGTAACAGCAAATAGGCGCTTTTGACTGAATAATTATCGAGTTTTACCTTCCTCCAATACCAAGAATCATTTACCTCTCTGTCAACCGAAATTGAAAGGATAATATTAGCATCCCTTCGTTCAAATATGTCCTCTATCACCTCCAAATCCCAGCTATTTTCTGTGATACTGAAAAGAGACGACACATTTTGCCCTCGAATGGACTCAGAACTCGTACAAATATAAGGGTCGTCTTCCACTAGTAACCAGGGGTCTAATTCAATACTGATAGAGTCTCTGTTACCCACTCAGTAACCTACTCCTTTTTTGATAACGTGTTGAGCTTCGAGAACACTTCTCCAGATATAACTTGGATAACTTCTCAGGATGCTTAAGAAGCCTCCAGCCTTGGTTTCCAAGAAAAGCTACGTTATGATCTCTTACATTTCGAAAACCCATACCCCCTTGAGATTTTCTTCTGCACATTCTTTGCCAACTTTGCCAACTTTGCCAATGGATACAATTTTCTTTCTTCAAGTTAGTTCTCCACCAATAACCACACATTAAATTCTCGAGCTGGTGACAAATCTCCTTTGGCATTAAAAAGACGCTCATAGCGTAACTTGGAAGTGCTTGAGCTACGATTTTCAGCAAGATTTCTTTCCCTCCTCTATAAATTAGCTTTTTATCCCGACCATTAATACGAGCTTGCAACTTCTCTTTAATAAAACCAAAAAGAACTTATTTGTTTCTGCCCACAATGTTGGGAGGCCCAGATAAACTTCTTTAAAACCTAACTTCTGACTTAGGTCTCTCTTCATCTGATCTTGGGTGTTCTTGTTGAAGAAAACGGACGATTTATCAACGTTAATTTTCTGTCCAGATCTAATTCATTTATAAGAAAATAACCATTAATACATAGTGGATCTAATTTATTTATAAGAAAGTAACCAATAGCTACTTGGAACATCATTATTTAATATTTAGGTACCACGGTAATGGATTTAGGAATTCTAGCATTTTTCTCCGTCTTCAATTATGCAGTATTTTGGCCTAGTCGGAAATCCTACATCTCCGCTTTTTCCCCTTTGCTAATGCGAAACTTTTCCGGTTTCATGGGCATTTTAGCTATGAGATTTCTAGCTCTCTGAATCTGCCGGAGGTCAGCGATCTAAAATCTAGAGGGTACTTTTAGCCATGTTTCTCCTTAAAAGTGGTAATAGTTTTCCATCAATTAGACCAACACAGGTGACAACAGAAAGAACGTCGAACAAGTGCCAACAGAAAGAACGTAACGTGATCAGGTTTCGACCAAATTTAAGTAATCATCCAATATCAGTTCTAGACGCCAAATGTATTAGGCCCAAGAGATGCACAATATAGGCAAACAGACTGACAAGTTCTCAAACATCGTGACAACGCATAATAC
The DNA here is from genome assembly GCA_003724115.2 of Anethum foeniculum. Classification (NCBI taxonomy): domain Eukaryota; kingdom Viridiplantae; phylum Streptophyta; class Magnoliopsida; order Apiales; family Apiaceae; genus Anethum; species Anethum foeniculum. The sequence continues at coordinate 9,946 of PHNY01109747.1, read as the reverse complement.
AAGGGCGATCTTTCATATATACCAACAGTAGGAGGCGGCATAGATAAAACAATAGACAGCAGGCAGACCTCTGATACAAAACTGATACAAAGAGGGAGGTTTACAAAGATAAGCGTACATTGTTACAAGACAGAACAACTTCAGTAACCTGAACTGTAAGTTCAAATTCTATCACCCTTCCGCCAACAACCCCATTAAAGCAATGAAGTTGGACATTCTCCCCTACAGCAGGGTGTCTAAGGGTGCAGATTATGCATGCCCATGGTCTACTCCTATGCCTAATATATCTAATATAATTCGTCACATATCCAACTGTAGACAGAATTATGATATTATGCCGCATGAGTTTTTCTTGGTTGCTCCGATCCCTTTGATTCTTTTCCAGTACGGAACATGTATTCAAAGTGCATATATGATTTCTCCACTGCTATCAATATCAAGGCTATCAGGATCAGAGTCCAAGTCATCCAGGTAATCATCCATTTCCACGTCATACAAGCCAGGTGGTGGTACAGTTGCCTCGGATATTATCTGCATGATCACATCAATGCTCTGCATGGGTTGCTCAGGCTCCTCAAACTGGTCGCTTATCATCTTCTCATCCATAAGATCTGCAGGGAGGTTCTTTAAAAACCACCCATGGCTCCTGATTTCAGGCATGCTTATTCTCTGCACTCGTAAGATCAAAACATATGAGACTAGCATACTACTAATCTATAACCATACATTGATAATTTTGTAAGGAATTACCAAACAAAAAAGATTCTTAAGATCTAGTGCAAAATTATCTTATCTTTCAATACATTTTCCTAATTGCACCTGCTACCTAATGCCATACTGTACCACACTTGAAGAGGTTAAATATATGGACAAATTTTACCAACCAACCAAGTACCTTGTACTGTAGTCTACTTCGAATTGAAGATTTAAGAGGTCATTTTCTATGGATAGACAAGCATTCTGTTCAATAACTACATCGAGAGAAGAATAAACTTTTCCTAAATGAGTTCCATCAGCAAATGCCTTAGTCGAAGGCAGTTCTAGTAACTACTGTACGCTTGGCCAATAATGCTTATGAAGTATTTCGAATCGGTTAATATATGACTGAAGCAAAAACTAAAATGGCATAGTAGCAGAGGCGAAGTACTTGTAAGAGCAAGTCCAATGATGGTGCTAAATTGAGTGCTATTATTATAATATAGCATTCAAGAAAAAAAAACCAACACCAATGGGATGCTATACTTAGATGCAAAATAGCAAAATGCTATACTTGATGCTAAATATAGAACCAAGTATAGATGGTACTATAATTGTCATATAAGCATGCAAGTGGTAATATGAATTAATAATGTAATAGTGACAAATAGTTGTGAACTTTAACATTAGGTAATTGAAATATATCTTTATTTGGATACGTTTGGTGCTATTTTACATTTAACCATTGGAGCATGAGTTCTATTTTAGCACCAAAAATCACTTTTTGGTTTCAAATTATAGCAATAGGTATAATAGCACCACCATTGGACTTGCTCTAAAAAATCTAATTCCAATAAATTAAGGCAATCAAGAGATAACTTTTGTGTCTTAGCGTCCATGCATTCACCTACTGAAGTACTTTTATCACAGCCAGATTATTCAAACACGGCATGATTAAATAGCTATAAAGTTAGGGATGCCATCACAGAATCCGAACCTTTTAGCCAAATGTTAGAACATAAGTATTGCACTCTTTTAACTGGCATTGAAAGGCCCATGGTGAAAAAGCAAACACAAGACAAAGAACACTACGACAAAACAAAGTAAACTCACAGCTTCGTATTGTGGCTTCCTTTTCAGGAGTGACCACCAATTCTAGCTGTTACGAACATTAAGGTCATTTGTTCAAACAATATAAGGCAAAAATTATTGTACTAACCATTGCAGGGTCTGCAACAAATATTCTGGAAATCAGGTGGCGACACTCGGGCGATAATTCAATGTTCTCTGGAATGCAGTACTGGACATTCAATATTCGCTGCAGAAGTCAAAGTGGAACTCTATCATATAATCAAATTTATGGACAAGAGAACATAACTACAACTAGCTCGTGTCTCAAGTCACCAGAGGCCTAACTCGTAATGTCTATGCAATACCTGTATTGTCTTTCGGAAGTCTTTGGGTTCATCAGGGTCCTCAAATGGATAGGCCCCAACCAGCATAACATACAATGTCACTCCACATGACCATACATCAGCAATCTGAAATTTGAGATAAGTGTCTAGATTAAGGATCAGTATGCAGAATGAGGACCACTTGCACAAACACGTACTAGTAAAGTTAGATAGACAAGGCTAAAACAATTGGTGACTATTTTCAATCTGAACCCTGTTGTAGTAGGATTGTCTGCACTGGATGTAAACTTCTTCCAACGGAATTCAGAACAGTCCTCCAGTAAGTGCCACACCAACAAATTTTACTTCTCCCGTCTCTCCCTCTTCTTTTTTCTTCTACCGAATACCCAGACAACTTGTGACAACTTAGTTCCGGAAATATGAAAAGCTATATGGATATAGTTGGAATACTAGTTTTTAGACTTGAAGTAGCTCCTGTCCATGCTATTACTTGCATTAGAATTCCTAAACCAAACAGAACTAAACCAATAACAAAACAAAATTGCAAAACCTTCGCTGGATGCTGGACCCAGGGAGAGAAAACAATAAAGAGCTTGCTGTAATTAAGTCCAAACTAATTGCAGCATCTTGGAGATGTAGAAATTGTAAAACCCTTTAATTCAATGATTATTTTTTATTAGGACTGTACTACTGACTGTCTAGACCCATCTCAAAATGTACCTTCCGGTGTGTATGTTACTCGTGAATATTATCAATCTTAGTACCTTCCGGTGTGTATGTTACTCGTGAATATTATCAATCTTTGCATCAACCAATACAGAAAATTGTTAGTGAAACAAGATAATCTACTACTTTATTAAGTTTCACTACCAAGTTCTCAGCACCATGTCCTAGAATTACAAAAATAAATAAATAAATAAAATTTGAACCCAATAATTTATAAACAAGTTTGTACCTTGCCATCATATTCTTGTCTTAGCAATACTTCAGGAGCAATGTATGCAGGTGTTCCCACTGTTGATTTTGGTTGTGAATGTAGCACAGAAGACTGAAAAGACGGAGAAACAATAAAAATAATGTATTGCATATAGTGTACAAAGGCAGAAGTTGATGTAAATGACTGGAGATCACTGAAGATAATTTCCAGTTTTCCACAATGTTTGGGTGGGGAAAATTTTGTTAATGCCTTGCCTAAGAAATATATAAGCCAGAACTACAAGCTTAAGAATCAAGTTACATTAAACCAAACAAAATGAATGACATGTATAAGAAAGATACCTTGGAATATCCAAAATCACATATCTTGAGACGAGGAGCCACGCTTCCATCCAGCAAGGTATTCTCAAGCTTCAAGTCCCGATGACATATTTGCTTCATAAAAAATACCATCACAAACAAATCAAATTTACAATCAGGTTTTTTCTGCATCATCGGAAATAAACAGAGAACATTAAGCAGGCAAAAGATTCATGTACCATCGCATGACAATAGCTGACTCCAGATATAAGTTGTTGAAAGAAAAAGCGCGCCTGCAAGTTAAAGCCAATTAACAGTCTAAAGGCATAAGTAATGCAATAGAGCAAAACCTGGTATGCCAGTAACAGTTAATGTGATAAAAACCTCATCCTCCCTAAATCGACCAGCATTGCAGATTCTCTCAAAAAGCTCTCCTCCAGACGCATACTCCATGACAATAGCCAAATGAGTTGGTGTCAATATGACCTACAATATAAGTAGAGTAATTAACATTAGCACCATAGCTGTTAGTACGACAAGAGAAGCTCCGCTATAACTACTTTTGTTCAATGTACTCTACGCGGATAGACAAATACATAGAGTTCAACATAGTAAAGTACAAAGCTAAAAGCTTTCAGCTGTCAACTGTCCCTATAACAAAGATTTCATTTCAATTAACTACAGGCCCCCGGCTTCAAGATATATCCACATCCTCATTTAAAGGTAGAACCTTTAAAGATCAGAAAACCAAATCATACCTCTTTAAACCTAACAATGTTAGGATGCCTGAGAGACCTATGATTGATAATTTCCCTCTGAACATTTTCATCTATCTGCAACATCCACAAACACATTAATTAAGCAACCAAAAGTATAAATCTTTCCTACCCTTACTCAAACAGTAACATTTCCGACCCTCTTTAGTGCAAAACATATAGTACAACACCGCTATCTAAACTAAAACTCACCAAAACGAATACAGTTTGTTACACACCACCTACTTCTAAAAACCGATTAAAAATTCCATACAAAAATATACCAACAAACCGAGCTGAAATTCCACCTAAAGACAGCATTTTTAGAAACCTATAACACTTCTCACAACATAACAATCCCACATCACCAAAAAAAAAACCCAACTTTCCGAAAACAAAACAAGCTCATATTTTCAACACTTTACCCAAAACCCCCAAACTTTCCAAATATAAACCAACATTAAAACACCTACTTGCCTCACCCAACTTAACCTCCCCGTAAATACCCAAATAAAAAACCCCCAAAACAGTAAATTTCACAAATAAATTACACAACAACTCCAATTAAATCCAATCATCAATTAAACACAAATTAATTAATTAAAAAAATTAAAAAAAATACCTTATCGCCTCTTTCGATGTACTTAACAGCAACTAACTCCTTAGTTTGTTTATCTCTCATAAGCCTCGCAATCCCAAAATTACCCGACCCGATATCTTTAACCAAATCGTATCTATCACTGTCGTGCATAATCGGCATATCCATACCCGGTGTTGTCGTCGCCGCCCGATCCATCTCTCTACAACCCAACAAAATTCACATCATTACACACAATAAACACAAAACAATTACACAATTCAACGATCGTTTCATACCTGATGATTCAATTCAACCCGATTGAATAAAAAGTGATCAAGTCGGTTGAGTTTCTCTCACTAGAAATTCAAGAGAGAGAAAGTGTGTGTATAAAAGGTCGGCGATTAATATCTTTGAATCTGTAGTTGTCTTGAGAAATGCATTGAGTTTTGGTTGGATAATAGAGAGAGAAAATAAAATATTAAGAGGAGAGAGAAGCAGTGATGGTGACAGGGCAACACTGAGTGGGTGGAAGGTGCGGAGAGTTTAAAACGACGGCGTTTTGGGGATGAGAATGGATAATGCGACGTCGTTTGGTTTGGCTTCCTGAAACGCGACAATTGTTGTTGTTCTTTTTCTTGTCATATTGTAGGCTAGTTGTAATTGTGGTGTTAGTTAAGTTTGGGTAGTGATGACCAATACAAGTACGAGTTTTTTTTGGAGTTTTTCAAGAACTTATCCATATCGAAAGTAAAGATATTTTTGTACTACTTTTGATTTTTGGAAAATGTCGTTTATTTTTTTTTATGTGGCTTAAGAGGCCACAGCAAGTCCAGTTGCTTGGGCTCCAAGTTCCAAATATAAACAACTTAGATATATTTTTTTTTGAAAATAAAGGTGTTAATTTAATAAAAAAATATCACGCGGTATCTACACCAATGATCAAGTCGAACAAATAGTAAATTACAATCGTTTGTTCTTATGAGAAGATAGTTAAAAGATATTTGAAGAAAATGTATATATAAATACAAGTTACCACTTCATGCATTCTTGTTGAATTATTGGTACCCTCTTCATCATGTCCTGATAGAACTATCGTTTGAGCTATAGATCAGAACTACGATTCTATACAAAATTTCATCACTAAATCAAGAGTCCCGCTTATAATTAAGAAGCGAAAAACAAACCTCTCATCAAGGGAGAAAACAATCTGAAATTGTAAGACGAAAACCGAAATAAAAGCAAAGTTAAAAACAAATGAAAATCCAAAAAAAATTAGGTCTGACAATCAAAACCACAAGATAAGCGATAAACTCTCGAATCTAATAAGCTCCGTTTGAATCGAAGAATAAAGTAAACCGGAAGCTCGGATGATGTAGATTTAAAAAAACAAACCAAACACAATTAAAAGGATTGAAATTCTTCCCGAAGAGGAAGATTATTGAAGGAAACAAAACAAATAAAAAGAATTTAGGGACTTTTCACTGCATAAAACCGATGAAAGTCCCATCGACTATGAAATTTAAAAGAGAAGCGGAGCTGGGATAAAAAAAGATAGCCTTATTTTTGTAAAGAAGTTGACATAAAATGATGTTTTTTTCAATTTTATAAATTACTCGGATATCTTCCTGATGCCTTATTTTTGAGTAATTATTAGTTGGTTTATATTTTTTTAATTAAAAATTATTTCTCTCTTTTTTTACCTTTTTTTTTTAGTTTCTAGTTCATATCTTTCCAAATTAATAAATAATAATAAGGTC
>PHNY01109666.1:298-14883 GCA_003724115.2 Anethum foeniculum | reverse complement strand
AAAACTCTCTTTTCTAAAAAGCATAAGAATGATACTATACTAGTCCAAGTCTATGTGGACGATATAATATTTGGGTCTACTAATGATAATCTTTGCAAGAGATTTTCTAAGTTGATGCACAGCAAACTTGAAATGAGCTTAATGGGAGAGCTAAAATTCCTTCTCGGACTACAAGTAAATCAAAGATTGGACGGAATATTTATTTGTCAATCCAAGTATCTTAAGGAACTCCTCAAGAAGTACAACATGGAAGACTCAACATCAGCAAGAACTCCATCATCTACAGCTGTTAAACTTGGTACGTGTGAAAATTCTATCAAGGTAGATGTGACAAGTTACAGAGGTATGATCAGCTCATTAATTACTTTATTTGACTGCAAGTAGACATGATATTATGTATGCTACATGCTTGTGTGCAAGGTTCCAAGCGGATCCTAGAGATATTCATCTCGTCGCGGTAAAAAGAATCTTAAGGGTACGCCTAATTTAGGTAACTGGTACCCTAAAGAGTCTGGTTTTAACCTTGTTGGATATACAGATTCAAATTATGCAGGTAGTGTTGTTGATAGGAAAAGCACCTTAGGGAGCTGTCAATTTCTAGGTAGCAGATTAGTCTCATGGTACAACAAGAAACAATAAACAGTTTCTAACTCCACGGCTGAAGCTGAATACATCGCTGCTGGAAGCTGTTGCACTCAAATCTTGTGGATAAGGAATCAGCTACGGGACTATGGCTTTGTACTTGACAAGATTCCTATTTTGTGTGATAATACAAATGCCACAGCTATCACCAACAATCATGCACAGCACACCAGAACCAAGCACATTGACAGCATATATCATTTTATTCGAGAGCATGTCATGAATGGTACTGTGGAGCTATTTTTCATTCCCAAAGAGGAACAAACGGCAGATATTTTTACTAAATCTCTTGAAGAATCCACATTTGCCAGGCTGGTTGGTAAATTGGGTATGTTAAATAGTTTAGTAATTAACCTAGTTAATATCTGATATTTGTTCTTAAATAATCTTACAAGTGTCTATTTTAGTTACTTGTAAAGTTATTTTATAAACCATTTTCCTATTTTTGATATATTTTGTAAATTACTGTTTACTTTGTCTCATTTATCTATTTAGTATTTTAATTTGAATATTTTAGAAATATTTCAGTTCACTCTAAAAATATCTTTCTCTCAAAATTTTACAAGTTAAAATTGAAGAGAAATTTATTTTTAATAATAAACTGCCTTATTTGTTAAATATTCGAATTCTTTATTTTTTTGTACACTTTTATCCTTCTGTTATTATTTATTTTTATTTTTATTTTCTTATTTTCTGCTTATTTTTTGTGATTAATTAGTATGTTCTGTAAATATTTTCTTGTAATTCTCCTGATTTTAGTTTAACATTTTTCTTTCCTTCTTTATTCTTCTATCTTCAGTACGTTCGAATTTCGTGGTTTTTGTTTGTTTTATTAAGAATATCGGTAATACTATTTCACTTGTATTACTGATAGTTTTATCAACATATTTTGCTTACTATTTCCTAATAGTATTATCGTGTTGATTGTTGTCTTATTCTACCGGATTGTATTTATAATACAATCGGTTATACTATCCATAGTATTACTGATAATATTATAAATACAATTATTTCTGTTATTTACTTTTTCTTTTAGTATTATTACTTTTATAGTCTTATCAGTTTTAAACTAATAAGACTATCGAGATAGTATTACCGATAGTATTATTAGTTAAACTGATAGTACTAATAGTTCAATACTTATAACTTTTATTTATTTCAATAGTACTATCAATCGATTTTATTATCAGCTCAAGTGTTTACTTAGTTGTGTTTTCTATCGATGCTTACAATACACACACCAAAAACGAACTACTGCCCACTTTTTCACTGATTTCTTCTTCATTTTTGATCCATTTCAAAAACTGTAATTATGGAGATTTAGATCGTTTCAAACCCGTCATTTTGACATATAAATCCCTGTGTTTCCTTGAGTTTTCAGAAATTTCAATTTCGAGGATTCATATCGTTTTTGCTCTCATTTTCAGATTTTGGTTGTGATTTTACAAAAACAAAAATTAGGGCTGTGTTCGTATTAGTTTAAACCTTAGCATATATTGTTTTGGGAATTTTTGGAGAAGTTTGTATTTTTGGGATTTTTTAATTAATTATTAAATCCGAAAATCATAATTAATCCTTAATTTTTGAATTTTCGTGTGTTATTGCATTTATGAAGTGGCCCAAAATTTTGAACTCGTCAAGCATAATTTTTGTGGTTATTTCAATCCCGAAAATTGCTCCGTAAGTAAATTTAGGCCTTCGATTCAGTTTTTAAACAAACATTCGATTGTTAGTTCTACTATAACTTTGAATGCTCTTTTAAAAATTGATTTGTTACGCCTAATTTGCACTACTGCTACTGTGTCTGAAGATACCAAATCCTTCACATTCATTGTTGCTAATACATAGTACGTAGTAAACGAATCAGTAGTTAACGAGGCTTTGAATCTTCCGAACGATGGATTTGTTGGTCTACCCTCAGACACTGACATTTCAAACTTTTTTCAAGCTATTCATTATCAGGGGGTATTTGACATAACCAAACTTTCTAAAGCTAACTAGGTCGCTGAGTGGGATGGCTTTTTGACACTCTAACCAAGGTATTTTCAAACTGTGTCAAAACAAGTTTCTTTAACATCCCTTCGTTGTTGTAATATATTGCTCTAGCGATTGTTTACAATCAAAGGATCAATATAGGACAACTTATTATTCCTATCATCTCAAAGCGTATCACTTCAGCTAAGAGAGACTTCTCAGAGGGTCATAAGGTTCAGTGTTTTTATCCTCGCTTTCTATCACTCATTGCTAATCATTTATTGTCCACTGAACACCAGTCCCTGTTCCTCAACTCTAACTTTGAAATGGCTCAATCAACCCACAAAAAGTTTTTCACTCAATTAGAGTCATCATCTAAATTCACTCACATACTTGTAGTTGTTACTCCCTTCATGGCAAACTTCATTCCTTTGCCTTCTATTCCCGAAGCAGCACCCCAATAACAACAACCTCTAGTGGTTCAAACCACCCAACCTGACTCATCTTCTGCAGATCCATTACAGGTAATACATCCTTTATTTCAAGCTATTGTTCCTTCTGGTACTGAAACCCAAGTGGTTGATAGGACTGACCATGAAGTTGTAGAACCACAACTTCAAACCCAGGTCATAAAGCCGCACACTGTGTCTAATACCAAATCAACTTCACCTCCATTATCAATACTTTTACCATGAAGAATAATAGCTGGTAGTGAAGTAGTTGTGAGTGAACCCTCAGCTCTGCCTCAACCAAAGAAGAGAAGAAAATATACTGAGGCATCTGAAAGCTCATCCATGTCCTCCCAACAGGACATGGACTTTGAAATGGCCAATGAACCACTTCTAGAGACATTCTCTCAACAGGATGAATCTATTGAACTTCGGTATAGGGCCATGGCATCCCGTACTGAGTCATGTATACTTTCATTACTCACAATGGGAGAAGACATTCATCTAGATTTTACTCAGGGCACAGTGACAGGAGAGCACTTAGGAATGGTTACAGTAGAAGTGCCTTCACAGGCTGTAGAGGGAAAATTTGATTCTCAGCCACCTTTATTAGAATCATTTTCTCCCCTCCCAGAGGGAACATCTCTAGCCCCCTTAAGGGATTTTTCACTCGCAGCTTTTTCTTAAGAAAGTGGAAGGCAACTTGTTTAGTCTATCATCGAAGCAATTCGGGTATCTATTACAAATGATCCCGTAGACTTGACCAGGAACAGGGACTTGTGAATTCCCATTGCACCACCACTGACCTCTCTTGAAAGGGCTAGGGTGATTGCAAGTACATCTCAGGAATCCGACTCTCATGCTATGATATTGAGTGAAATACATGCACGTGAGGAGAGTGAACTAAACACGAGAGCAGTTGAGGTGAGTGCACACAATGACACATAGACTGCAGGTCTATTGGCTCAAATTGCATCTTTGAAGGCACAACTTGCTGACAGTCAGGCTGAGACTTAAAAATTCAAAGAACAAGTGGTTGAACGGTCTTCTTCTTCCACCTCTGTCCATAATCAGCTGACTTTCATCAGGGATGATATCTTAGATCTCAAGAACTCTGTAGTTCCTAAGCTCAATTCAATTCAAGAATCTCAACTTCTAACAGCAGCAGACATCACAAATCTACCAGAACTGGTTACCATTACTGCCAAAGTGGATTCTCTTGAACAATTGGTTGATCAAAATCAGATGTTGGACACTGCCAGATTTTCAAGAATAGAGAAAGGAATGGAACATCTTAATGAAGGGATGATGCACTTATATTTCATGATCAAAAATTCTTATTGTCCTAATGTCGAGCAAATGGAATTTTTTGAAGGACCGTCTGGTGGAGGTTCAGGATCTGGTGGTAGTGGAGGACATGAGGATTCAGGAAGGAGGTCTGTAAAGGATCCCTCAACTAAGGGGGAGAAGCAAGGAGGAAGAGGAGAGCATAGGGTAGGAAAAGAAAAAGATTCTTCCAGTGGAGAGACAAAGAAGGATGGTGCAGATATGAAGGGTAAATCATCGTCATCATTCATGCCTGATGATGTCTACTACAGGGGAGAACAATATGACTTTGACATCTTTGATATTCCTGCTGATCCAGTCACTGAAGATAAAACCGGTTTCTATGAAGCCGAAGAAGAAGGTGATTTTGACGACTAGGAAGAGGAAGAACCAGTGGATCCTGTCTTTGAGAAAGAATTCAAGAAACAGCAAGCAGAGCTGAAGAGAAAAGAGAATGAACTTCAAAAAGTATCTCAAATCATCACAAGAAGAAAGAGATTCAGAGGGTAGAGAATATTGAAAAACAACGTCTTTATAACCTTAAGGCCCAAGAAAGGAGAACAGATGTCAAACTGAAGATTAGCGCAAAGTGGGATGAAGCGAGGAAAATTCTTGATCTTCCTCAGCTAAGCACAAATAATGACAGGGAATTTTTACGTCTTCTTGACAGATTGGAAATTTCAAATCCAGATAACAAAATGTACATGGATGCTATAAAAGTTGAAATCTCAAGGATTACACCTGGATTTGACAAAGTCCTGAATGAAATGAATATCTTTGTCTACTATCAGAATGAAGGGTCGTTCAAGGTATCACTTCACCTCTTTGAGAATCGTACTAAATCTGAACTTTGGGTTCTTCTCAATAAAGTTTGCAGGACTTCAGAACTGAATGAAGTATTTCGTGAAAGACTGAAGGAGTTTGCTAGTAGGGCCAGTCCTCAAGTTGTACATTTGCCCTGTCAAGTAAGATTTTTCAAGTCTGACACTATTCAAATCTGCAAGCTTGATCCTCAATCTCTGAAAGATTACTCTGCTAAACATCTTGTCTGGATGGAACATCACCTAAGAACTGTTGGATTTACTTCTCAATTCAAAACTGAAGCTGCTGATCTGATTCAAGCTTACTGTGAAAAGAATATCAAGAAGTACAGTAAGATGAAAAATAAGCTGAAGTCAGTCAGAGCACAACCAGTTAGACCAGTCAGTGATTTATCAGAAAGGGATCGTGTCTATGACAAGGATTTGCTACAATCATTGGAAGAAGGTGAATTCAGGAATGAAGACAATTGAATTCAAGCTCAATCTGCATTGTAATATATCTCTAGAGCTTAGTTAAATCAAGATATGATCAATATACTCATATGTTTAGTCTAAAGGAACATCTATCTTGTATTTATATGTAATTAGTGGAATCTGGAAATGTTTAATATAATCCAGTACTTTATACTTAGTCTTTGAAGTTACATCTTTTTTTTTATTTGTTAGTTGAGTTATCCTCTAGGTATTTGTTGTTATTGTCTAACAAACAAATAGGGGGAGATTGAAAGGCATATGACATAGCCTATTTGTGTAGTTCTAGGATTTAACTCAACTTAAATAAGAATGTAATAAGTAAATAGCAAATCAACAGTCACAGGGATCTCAGAAAGTATTATTCGTTAAAGAAAGGAAGAACAAAGTCCATCTACAGTCTTGAAGAATTGCCTCACTGTAAGAAGCTCATTTAATTGATCAAGCCTTAGTGAAATAAATCAAGAAAGTCAAATGATTTAAGTGACAGAGATCTCTACAAAGTGACAGACAGACATACGAGTTTACAGATCAAATAAATGGGATTTAAAATTGAAGAAAATCATAGCCATAAAGTCGAGACATGAAGAACAATCACAGAAGTTAGTCACTCATGAACCAGACAATACATCGAGTGTCAACATTGAAGTGATAGAATTTATTGATAATTTTCAGTGATTTTCAGAAGAATGGATGCTGTCAAGAAATTGATTTAATTCTCTATTAATTAATTAAATCAGTCGGTTAATTTATGAAAATAATTTATTTCGGTTAGAAATAATTTATTGATTAAATTAAATAACAAGATTAATTAATTCAGAATTATATTAATTATTTAAAATCTAAATTTTTCATGTTTATATTAGTAATACAATTCAGTTTAAACTAGTAATACTACCTAGGTAGCATTACCGATAGTATTATCAGTATTAACTGATAGTATTACCGATAATACTACCAACTCAACTGGTAGTATTACCGATAGTACTACCAGATGTTTTGATATTATTATCAAGTTTATTTTGATAGTATTATTAGTATACTTGAACTCTTTTAATCGGTAAGACAATCACAGTGTATATGTATTAAAGAGAAGACAACCGATCAAAAGGTGAACTACACAGCAGCCGAGAAAAGAGATAAAAACTTCACATTCATCATTTTCCTCTCGGCCAACCACCTGCAAACTCAAGCAATTAATTTCTATCATTTATTGTTGAATTCAATCCACTAGAAATTAATTACTTGTACTTGTAAAACTATCTACCGGATCAAAATATCCCTAGACTTTAATCTCAAAGTGCTTTTAGCATTTGATCCATTTATCACAAATATAGAATAGTTCATGTCGAATTTATTCTAGATTTGTTTTAAATACTTTGAGATTAATTCCTTGTAATCTATATCGTATTTGTAATAACTTCTCAAGTTTAATATAAGTTATATTTAACTTGAATCTTGTTTCAATTTTATTTACGCATTAAATTCGAGAAAATGGTATAGTTTGTATTCAACCCCCCCTTCTACAAACATATTGGGACCTAACAGTGATGAAGCTCAAGCAAAAATTGTTGAGTATCAAAAAAAGGCATCTTTCTATTACATCTTAAGAGTTAAGGAAAGGTTCTATCGTGAAGGAGACTTGGTCCTGAGGAAGATTGAAGCTTCAGGAGTTGGACCAGAAGGGCAAGTTAGCCCCTAATTGGGAAGGACCTTATCAGATTAAGAAGGTCCTAGGACAAGGCTCGTACAAGATGCAAACAATGGAAGAAGGTCCTAGGACAAGGCTCGTACAAGATGCAAATAATGGAAGGAGAGGAGGTGCCTAAGACTTGGCACGCTTCAAACCTTAATATTTATTATATATAAGTTTCTTAAGGGAACTTGTTATTTCTTTAGCATCAGTCTGGAAATAAGGTTTTTTAACCTTTAGGAAATTAGGATTAAATCTTCAAATTATATGATTGAAGAATTTTTTACATTCTTGTTTTATTATGTAAGGGTTGAACCCATTATAACAGTTTATGAAATTCCTTTCTCTTTAAAAAGATTTGTGTGTTATTTAAGTATAAGAAATATTGCATGATATTACGCAACCACAAAAACTTAAAAACACAAAGTATAAAGGAAAAGAAAATTTCATACATTAACCCCGAAGGGTAATAAGTTCATACAAAACAAATTTAAATAAAATGCCTCGCAGGGCAAGAAACATAATTAGAATGTCACAAAGGGCAAGCAGAAGAAATATGTGGAAAACTCGACAACCTAATCATCTTTTGACCCCCCATCTTCATTCTTCTCCTCATCAACCACCATTGGGCTATTTGTGGCCCTGGAAGGAGAAAGAATGGGAGAGGCAACTGGAGAGTGAAAGGGGGGAATCCCTAAGGATGATAGCACGATCATTGCCTGCGTCAAAAAAGTCCAAGTCATCTTCAGAGTCTTCCAAAGGAGCTGGCTGCACAGGGCTTATGAAGTCCTTGGGCTTAATTAAGCCAAGATGCTCATTTGAGATTGCTTCAACCGCTTTGTTCCACCCTTTAGTAAACTGGGATAGATAAAGAATCTCATCATGAGCATCCATTAGCTTCTTGAACCTTTGGGAATTCATAAACTCCTCAATGAGATCCTCCTTGTCACTTCTAAGCTTCACCAACTCTGCATGAGCATGAGCCAGCTCATCCTCCTTGTCCTTCAGCTTCTTGCTGAGAACTTTGACTTCATCCTTATTCTTCTGAGCCTCTTTCTCAAAGTTATCAAAAGAAAGCTTCCAGGACTTAGCCTGATGAAGGGCCCCTTGGAAGTATATGTTTGACTACAAATAATACAAAAGTATTAGTATATATGACAGATGTGTAGAAAAAGAAAAAATAAAAAGGTACGGAAACTTACAATTGCCATAGCCTGGGCTCCCAAGTGCTCAATCAGGCCCAAATCCGACCCCGTCAGTAGATCAGTGTAGTCGTGGGGGTGATGGAATGGAAGGACCAGTCCATGGAGTGCTTAGTGGACCCAGCCATCGAATCCCCTTTTCTAAAGCCCCATTGGCCTGAACACAGCTCCCCTGGCCTGAAGGCCACCATCGTCTCCCAGCTTATTCTCTGGCACATGAGGCCTAAAGAATGATGGGGCGTCCGGCTTAGCCCTGGGGTCCTGATTGAGCCTGGCTCTCTTCTGGTGGGCAGTCTCACCCACCTTAGGCTTGTTGAATTCGTTTATGGTTGCACAAGCTGCAAGAAAGAATAAAAAGAAGATATATTTGATATATAAGTTATAAAATCAATTACAAAACAAAAAAGGAGAGGAAAAAGGAATACCCTTGTATGAAGCCTTCAAAAGGCCAACTTTCCTCAAAGAAAATTCTTCCAAGAGAGACCAGCATATGGTTCTCCTGTTATCAACAATGAGAGTATTGTAGGCGCCTTCCTCTTCGGGGTTGAAGAGTATGGTTTGGGGGCAACCATCTGTGACTTTGCAAAATGGTTTGCGGAAAAGGGTGCCCCAATTACCTCTCTCCTAGGTAAGCCTGACAAACTCATCCCTCCATTTAGGGTTATTCTCAGGGACAGAGTTGCCGTCGAAAATGTGGGTAGTTTTGGGCCTTTGTCTAATATGGACCCAGCCCGGTTGGGTCAAAGGGCTACTATAACATTGAAATATTTTCCTAAATAAAGGAACAGAAAGAGGAAAATTGTTTCTAAGGCAAAGAACCATAAAACATAAAATGTTTCTCCATGCATTAGGAGGTAATTGACAAGGATTGACTTGAATATCAGCTAAGAGGCGAAGAGTGAATTCCTGAAAAGGAAATCTAAGGCCAGCAATTAAAGCCCCCTTATAAACATATAAAACGCTACCCTCCCATTGGCAAGTGCAATCCCCAGGTAAGGCTGGTTCAATTTTAAGGTTAGGTGTGAGTTTATATAAACGATTAAAATTAGCAATTCTATTATCTTTCTCGTGGAAAGTATTGCCGTGGTTATATGAATCTAGTTCAGCAAGGGACTCATATTCATCCCCCCTAAGGTTATCAAATCTATTAATAAAGAATATTGAAAAGAACGAATATGAATGGGGATACCTCTTTTGGAGGAGGAATTCATTTTTGCAAGAAGTCTGGAGTCACGATCAGCCATGGATATGCAAAAGTTGAAGCCTTGAAAACCCAGAAAACTGGTGGAGAAGATGAAGATTCAATCGACCTTCAAGCCAAAACCTAGAAAACTTGAAGAAGAACTGGAAAATAACCGCCAAGAAATCGCCTAAAAGGTTGAACCCTAAGGAAAACGCCGCGAGAACGCCGGAAAATAGAAAGAAAACTTAGAGAGAAAAAGTGTTTAGAAAGTGCAAAATGAGAAATGAGAAATGAGGAGTGAAGAGTGAAGTAGAACTCTCACTCTTTTATACTAAGTCACAGCCGGTCATATGACCGTTGGAGGAGTAAGGCAACCGGCTATAGGCAGTCAAAGGCCCGTTACGAAAAGCCCATAATCAAGAAACTAAGGGAGGGATATAGAACATTCTAGAATAAAAGTTGAAATGAAACGCTAATTTCAAATAATTTGAAAATAAATAAGTAATTTTTGATCAAATTATTAATCAAAAGGTTGTGAATCTATGTCGAAATTACTTCGACTAAAGCCGTAAGTTTGTCAAATATTCGACGAGAATCTTTGTCGAAAAAGAACTGATATACTGGTCGACCAGGGCTGTAAGATGGTCAAATATTCGACGAGAATCCTCGTCGAAAAAGAATAGACATCATGGTCGATTTTAATTCGACCAGGGCTGTAAGTTAGCCAAACAATCGACGAGAATCCTTGTCGAAAAAGAATAGACATCCTGGTCGATTTTAATTCGACCAGGGCTGTAAGTTGGACAAACAATCAACGAGAATCCTCGTCGAAAAAGGATAGACATCTTGGTCGATTTCTATTTGACCAGGACTGCACATTGATTCAAGATTCGACGAGAATCATCGTCGAAGAAGTGTTGACATCCTGGTCAATTTTCATTCGACCAGGACTACAAAACTGTCAAAAATTCGACCAGAATTCCTGGTCGAAGGAGATAAAGGATCCTGGTTGAATTTCGACCAGGATTCCTGGTCTAAGGTGGTAAATATAGGAAAATTCCCAAAAATAGGGAAAATTGCAGGCAAATTCCAGAAAATACGGAAAAATGCAGAAAAATTCTTTAAAAATTAAGAAAAATACCTGTGGTGCAATGAAAATTCCTACAGATTAGGAATAATTAATAAAAATACTTGTAAGTACAGTAGAATTCCTATAAAATATGGGAAATTAAGGAAAATTGCCAGAATTTTCATATATAAGACCTCGAGTAAGGCAAAATCGTTGTAAGTATGTAGATCACTCCACACCTTACGATAAAAATGATACCTAAAGAAGGGTATAAAACTTAACTTCTACGAAATTTCGAGAAAAGATTTCCCAGAAGTTGGGGGGCAAATGATAGGGATAAAATTACAACCCTAGAGACATAATTAATGATACATTAATTGTGTCTGATAAACAATAATGACTTGAAGCTCGAATCACACGAATTGAGCCTAACAGGCCAAATGGGCCAGTAAAGCCTACATAAGGCTGTAAAAGGAAAGGAAATATATAATGTAGTTGATGTTGTCCACACTATAGGATCAACCAGATCTGTAATCCTGTTGATTATTCTAGTTCATAAGCCCGGTTAAGGTATGCAAGCCCAATGAGCTATATTATTAACCAAAATTCGTAGTCAATATGTCAGTTGACTTAATAGCTTGTCAAAGGTATTCTATCAATGATATGATTCCTAGAAAGTAACAATCAAAGGAACCGAAATCAGTAAGGAGTCTGTTTCCTTATGTTATTGGACTCCAAAGTCTGATCAAATATGAAGACTTGCTCACCAAGTCTCCAAAGTCTAATCTAACTCGTGGATTCATCACCTATAAAAGGGGTCTGACCCCTCAACTCAGAACTACTTTTTTTGACTTGATCCTTGGCACAGAGCAAGGTACATAGGCATCTTGTGAAGGTAGTATTAAGTCACGAAACATGAGAACAGTCATTAAAGCTCGAAGCTCTTTAACCTAATTCTAAAATATTAATTTTATTCCATAACAATTATAAATACATTTAAATTAGAAGTGCTATTTAAAATATCATATTAAATTTAAAACATATTTATGTATCACGATTTATTAAATTATTTTTATTAAAAATGTATTAAAAATATATAAAATTTTATTTGATAAAAAATGTTGAAATTCCCGATTATCCGCGGAAATCCCCGTTCAGGGCAGGGATCATGGAATAAAATAATCACTGTTCGAGGATCATGGAATAAAATAAGAATTAAAAAACAAATTTTATTTTACTTATAAAAATTAAGTTACTTATTTTCAGAAAAAGTACATATACACATACTTTTTCTGAAAATAAGTTACTTATTGCCAAACGGGCCAACATCTCACCTTCAATTAGATCACATTTACACTTTCTCGCTAACCACTACTCACGACGTGACTATTATATATCATCTCTCCGATACACCAATAATAAAAAACAAAATAAATAAGTATACCAACAAGGTCTAAGATGTCAAGAAACTAAAGTTCAAATCCTACACAAAACAAAAACAAAATCTAGAACATCACAATGAAAATTTTATAACACGAAACAAGACAACAATACTATCCCAATCCAATTAATTCCCTCATCTCCCTCTCTCTCAAAACACCATCATTCCTCCAAAAAATAATCACATGCCATTACACAAATACACACAAAAAAAATGTCACCCAAAATCCACATCCCAACCACCCTCCTCCTCACCATCACACTCCTCTTTTTCTCGCCGTCCGTACATTTTCCGGCAGAGGCATATATACTAACCCTACCGAAATTTCAAGAAGCACCCTCATTTCGCAATGGAGCAGAATGTCCCAAAACAAACACCAACCCATCTCTACATACAATCCATATATCCATGACTCTTGATGCCACTTATCTCCGTGGCTCAGTCGCCGGAGTTTTATCCGTTCTTAAACACGCTACTTGCCCGGAAAACATTGTTTTCCATTTTCTTGCAGCCCACCGGCGATCACAACTTCAACACACTATTCTCACTACATTCCCTTATCTTAAATTCCACATTTATCATTTCGATACAAATCTCGTAAACAACAAGATTTCATCCTCTATTCGTCGTGCACTTGATCAGCCTTTGAACTATGCAAGAATTTACCTAGCTGAACTTTTACCCACCACAGTAAAAAGAATCATTTACTTTGATTCTGATCTCATTGTAGTTGATGATATACAGAAGCTCTGGAATATTAACTTGAATTCTAGAGTTCTTGGTGCACCAGAATATTGCCATGCAAATTTTACACATTATTTTACTACAAGATTCTGGCAAAACCCTATTTTTGCAAACACATTTAGGTCAAGAAAGCCCTGTTATTTCAATACAGGAGTGATGGTTATTGATTTAGTCAAGTGGAGAAAAGATAGATACACTGAGAAGCTGGAGAATTGGATGAGAATACAGAAGAGATATAGAATATATGAGTTGGGCTCATTGCCACCTTTTTTACTTGTGTTTGCAGGGAATGTAGAAGGAGTTGAACATAGATGGAACCAACATGGGCTTGGTGGAGACAATTTACAAGGCTTGTGTAGAGATCTTCATCCTGGTTCAGTTAGTTTGTTACATTGGAGTGGTAAAGGGAAGCCCTGGTTGAGATTAGATTCCAAGAAGCCTTGTCCATTGGATGGTTTGTGGGCCCCTTATGATTTGTATAAGCATGAGTCTTTGTATTCAGATAGTTAGTTGATTGATGTAGAGGATTACTATAACTTTGTGTAATAATTGAAGGGGATAGACAGCCTGGAATTTGGATTTGTGTAAAGACAAGACAATGAAAGGAGAAAGTGTAAAGTGGGGATTTAGTTGGATGAGTGGTGGTGTTTGGTGGTACTGTGGAGATGTCTGATATCAGCCGTTTGATTAAAATGGTAGTGTTTGATGATGATGGTGGTGATGTCCAGTTTTATAGATTTGTTGTATAATGGTTGTTTTGTATTTGGTTGGATGGGCTTTTGGAGTCACCATCAACTTTAGCTTAATTTGTTGCTTTGTCCTTCAAATTATATTCGTTATGTTGATATACAATGATTGTTTCTTTGATGTTGAGTGGATTTTAAAGGATAATACGCAACATATTATACTACTCTGAGATTGATTCTGGATTTCAGAATTTCTTGCTATCCTTAGCCACCAAGTTATACTTTTTAGTTCATACCACGTTCTTCTCTGCACATGTTGTGTAAACATAGTAGCACATACATATAGAATTTAAATTGTGTTTTTTAATCTTTTACTGTAAAATTAGATTTGAGCGCAATAAAAAAACTCAAGTTATGAGAGTTTATATCTTATCGTTCTGGATTTCAGTTTTGATTCTCAGACAATCGGAATTTCTTAAGTTTGGTAGACCGAATACTCATTTGTACATTTTATAGACCTAATTATTAAAAAAATGTTAAGTTAGATTTATGCTTTCTTGTAAGATTAGTTGGGAACCGGAACATATAAAATAAATCCATATAAAAGTAGCAGTACTAATGTGAAAATAGTGAAGTTTTAGTCCCCACAGGCATGAGTAATTCATTTCTTCTACCCCATGTGCTCCATCCCTACTGTCCACAAATTCATCCTGCCATTTTTTTTTTTCAGAAAGGAACTAAAGTACTCTGTTAAATTTCTTCATTATGTGCATTGAATTTGCATATCTGTTTTTTTTTTCCTTACTGGCCACACGAGTTGGCCGTGCGTGCCGGGCCGGTTTTTTTCCGGGCCGGTTCGCCTGAAGCTCAACTCGTGTACGGCA
>PHNY01109655.1:5309-20764 GCA_003724115.2 Anethum foeniculum | reverse complement strand
AAAAAAATTCATTGATCCAACTATATGGATGTATTAAAATATATATTTGAATGATATAAACAAAGTTTGAGATCAAAATAATTTTTATTTGATATGCTATTTTCACAGTCAAATAGCGGATGGCCTGATTTTTTTTTGCTCGGCTCGGCTCGTTTTTATTCGTGAACAAGCTCGTGTTCGGCTCGTTAATTAATGAGCTAGAGCTTGAACACAATTTTTGTTCGATAAGAAAGCTCGGCTCGGCTCGGCTCGGCTCGTCAGAAAAAAAAAAATAAAGCTCGGCTCTGTTCGACCAAAGCTCGGATCGGCTCGGTTCGTGAACAGCCCTAATCGAATGTATTGCTCGCTCATTTTAGTTGTAGTGAACATTTGCCGGCAAACAAGAATGTTTACTTTCAATTTCTAGTGTATAAAAACACCAACAACGTCTTAATATTTAAAATCCCCTCCAAATTTAAAATGCTCTACAGAACCAAACACAAAATTTCACCATTTTTATTCCCCCTTAATCCAAACACTTCACCTCTCTTTTCAAATCCTCATTTTTCTTCTTCTTGTCAATTCTCCACTCAAACCAAACTCACCTCACTTATAAACTCAACACCATCCAGCCTTCTTAAAACCAAAACACTCCATTCTTTTTATCTTGTCTCTGGCTTATTTCATCAAACACCTTATGATCATAACAAAGTGCCATTGTTTGGGTCCCACCTTGTAAATCTTTATGTTAAATTTGGAAACTTTAAGGATGCTTTTCTTGTATTTAAACATCTCCCAACTCACCAGAAAAACAACATTGTTTCTTGGAACTCAATTCTTAGAACTTTTCTTGATTTGGGTATGTTTCATCAAGCTATTGATTTTTTTCACTTAATGTTGAATCAAGATTTAGTGGTTCCAGATAATTACACATACCCTTTAGTTCTTAAGGCTTGTTCTGCCTTGTATGATCTTCAAGAAGGTAAAAAGATTCAAACTTTAATACAAATTAACCAAGAATATCGCGATTTTGTTCCTAGTATACATGTACAATGTGCATTGATTGATTTGTTTGCTAAATGTGGTAGCTTTAATGATGCAACAATGATATTTGAAGAAATGCATTATAGAGATTTGAAGTCGTGGACTGTTATAATATGCGGGGCTTTGCATAATAGGGAGTATTTCGAAGCAATGTGTTTGTTTAAAAGAATGAGAGTTGAGGGGTTTAGGCCTGATTCTGTGAGTGTGGTAGCTGTTCTTCCTGCTTGTAGTAGATTGGAATTTAGTAGAAATAAGGAACATGGAATGGCATTACACGGGTGTGCGATTAGGTGCGGATTTGAGGGTGATTTGTTTGTTTCGAATGCACTAATAAATATGTATTGTAAGTGTGGAGATACCCTTGAAGGTCAGTTTGTGTTCTGCAACATGGTGCATAAGGATGCAGTTTCTTGGGGAACACTGATTGCTGGTTATTCGCAGAACTGTGAATGCCAAAAGAGTGTAGATTTGTATATGGAGATGACAATGTCAGGTTTAAGGACGAGTGCGGTTACTGTAGCTAGCGTTCTTCCGGGATTTGGCAAGCTTGGATTGTTGAGGCAGGGAAAAGAGATGCACAACTTTATATTGAAACAAGGGTTTGAAGATGATATTGTTGTTGGGAGTGCATTGATTGATATGTATTCTAACTGTGGCTCAAGCAGAGAAGCGGAACATGTTTTCAAATTGGCATCACATAGAGATATTATGTTATGGAACTCAATGATTGCTGGGCATTCTGGCAATGATCAGAATGATTCAGCTTTTAAGGTGTTTCGCGGAATCTGGGACTGTATGCTAAAACCAAATTCCATAACATTGATGAGCATCCTTCCTATATGTACTAAACTGGGAGCTCTTAAACAGGGGAAGGAAATTCATGGTCATGCAATTAGAAGCTCGTTGTTAAATGTCATCTCTGTTGGAAATTCTCTCATCGATATGTACTGCAAATGTGGGTTCTTACAACTAGGAGTCAACCTTTTTTATTGCATGATGGAGAAAAATGTTGTTACATATAACACAATCATCTCTTCTTTTGGAATTCATGGATACGCAGAGAAGGCATTCTCATTTTTCCACCATATGAAGGCTGCAAGAGTAAAGCCTACTAAACTCACCTTTAGTGCTCTCTTATCAGCATGCAGTCACGCGGGTCTGGTTGAGAGAGGTTGGTCTCTATTCAACTCCATGATCAACCATTATGGTATGCAGCCGGATATGGATCACTACTCGTGCATGGTGGACCTTTTAGGTAGAGCAGGTCATATTGAAGAGGCATGTGATTTTATGAGTAAGATGCCAATAGAACCAGAAATTGACATTTGGTTAGGCTTATTAGGCGCATGTAGACTTCATAACAAGTTACAGCTAGCTGAAGAAGTCGGGAAGCATATTCTGCAAACAGGTTTGACAGATTCCGGTTGTCACATTCTTATGTCAAACGTGTATGCATCTGCTGAGCGATGGGAAGATGCATCAAAGTTCAGGATTATGCTAAAAGAGAATGGATTGACAAAGAAACCAGGACACAGCTGGATTCAGGTTGATCGCCAAATTCACGTGTTCAAAGCTACGCACACAAATCATACAGAATTTGAAAATGTTTGCCCAGTGTTAGAGAATTTGTCGCTGGAGATGAAAAAGGAAGAGTATATATCAGAACCGACCCTACTCCCCTAAAATAATCACTGTTATGGTTGGCTGAGAGTTTGAGCAGGCAACAGAATCGATTGCTCGCTCTGTTACATATTGCGGATATCATAAATCCTGTACTCAGTATAATTCAGCAAGAACCCTTCTTTATGGTTCCCTCTGAATTTACTAGTGTTACAACCTATCAGATAATGAGAAGGCACAGTGCACGACAGCAAAAAAGTTACATGAGAAGACTACAAGCCTTCTCAGCATCTCAAGCGAGGGTTAATTTTAAAGTCAGGCTTTGATCAGGGTCTCATTTGTACGACAGCCATTCTGAAGAAAGAATAGTTGCATGAATTGATTCCACCAAAAGATTTGTGGAATGCTATTGCGTTGAGCAGCCATATTTAACATAACACATTCTTTGATAGCTTCATGAGATATATCTTAAACTGGATTATTGTGCAATTTTATAGATGCACTTTCTATTAAATCAACTGAGAGGGTAAGATATATCATATATGGTCCCTGGCAACAAAAACGTGATTTAAGATTAAGAGGTATAGTGCCAAATCTACAAAATTCTTCAATTTACAAATGTTGAGTACTACATATAGAATGTGGGAAGTCAAAACTAAATAATTTTAAGAAAGAAGCCATCCTTTTGTGATAACCAATTCCTCTTTTATCGTAACTTCCAGACATGATAGCTACTTACAAAAAAGTACTCACATTAATACATCAACTGAGAATTAAGCTATTATTTGAACTATAAAATAGCTCTTAAAGTTAACTAATATTTTCAGGGCTTTTCACTGTCTTGTGGCAACATCTCCATCTTGCTTGAGACCAATGGGCTTGACATTAGTAGAGGGAGTCCTCTTTGAGACACTCTGCTATCACATATTTCAGCTGAAGCATCTTTTGCCTTGCCGACTGCAACACATGGACCAGTTGCAATTATGTCAGGTTGAACTTACAAGTTATCAATGAAGTATAATTGTCATGAACAATGAGATCACAGAATCGAGCAGTCAACAAAAGTTTTAGACAGTTTCACATTGTCGTGTCACACGTTAATATTCAAGGAGTAATAAACCTCAACAAGATAATAATAAAGGAATGCATGCAACATTGCTCCACTGACACTTGTTTAGATTGTAAGAGAAGGAAGTCACCTTCTGAACGGTGTTAATTTTTCTTTGAGCATCATTGAGTCGGGTGTTTATTGCTTCTTCCACTTGAATCAGAAGTTTGCCATGTGATGCGTCTGATAATACAACAAACATGAAATTAAAATCTATCTTTGAAAGAATCAAAAGGTAATATTTTGGAGAATCAGTATCCACTTGGCTGTCTAATCCTGTTTGAAACTTTTAGTCATGTAAAGCAAGCTGCCTAACACCACTATAGAATGGAATATAACTTAGCAGATAACATCTACCTCGTAATGAAAGAAGATGACATGACTGTTAGCTCAGCTCTTTCAAATCGAATGACATCAAACATTAAAGATTATCATTTAACATAGACACTGTTAGGCCCTGCTGAGGAAGAGCTACATAATCCGACTTATATAAACCATAGAGTTTTAGAGTTACCAATTTACAGTTATCACATTAGAAATAAAGAAGTGAAAAACATGCAACATACTAAAAGCATGGGCATCAACTGCAGTCTCCATCTTTTAATTAGTACTTACTTTTGTTACTTAATTTTAACCGTAAGACTTCATATATAAAATTAGTGTATTAAATATATTTAACAATAAAATAAATAAAGAAACGGATCTTAAGTCAATTATGTAGTTTTGCCTAGACTTGGAGGAAAATACTCTAGAAAAGAGAAGCAAAAAGATAACTTGTACCTACTTGAACAAGTCAATAGCCGGTTACCATGGTAAAGCCGATGCAAGATACGAGATAAAACTAATTTGAAAAGAATACTAAAAATAAATTCAGAGTATCATAATCAAAGAGGATTTCATACTTTGTTCCTCAACTATGTCTTTAAACTCTGTCTGCTGTAATTCCAGGCCTTCAAGAGTATTTTTGCAATCCTGAAGATGCACATTAACCTCATTTCTGAACCTTTCATATATGTCCTCGAGTTTTCCTTGTTGCTCTGCATATTGATGCACCAATCATAAGCTATAAGTCAACAAGAAGATATGCACAGAAACACTCATATGAAAGACGAGAAGCAACACTGGCATGAAATAGAGAGGAATAAAGTGGGATGCCACAAGTGTCTTTCCTTGTTAATGGCTATAAAGTCCACGCTAACTACCCTACCCAAGGATTATAATTTTTGAGCATAGATAATCATCCATAAGTAATTCATATTAAGTCTGCAATCCACAACGAATCTCTTTAGTTTTAGGACACAGTGCTCCTTTTACCAAAATCTAGGATCAGGTAAAAGATTACTTCAAAACGATCATTCTACTATACATTTAATTGGATTAATATACATAGACAAAAAGATGGTAAGCAAATAGTAGACCTATATAGGCTTTAATTAGAAGGGACGAGGGAATCCACTTAAAATCTAAATTAAAAGAAAAAAAATTATTGATTACAGAGAAGTAACTACAGCTCCATTCAGCTGATTCTTTTAGAAATATTCAATTAATCAAGTATGAGAATAGAGCAGTCAATACTATTATAGAGTGTGTATATTTTTTCTGTTTGAGGAATATAAACAGCATTGTTTGTGGGAAAGAAGCACGGTGTGATAGGTCGACAGACATTTACAAACCAGGAGTGTCGACACTAATAGTAGAGCGGGCAATGGATCGTGTATGTGTACATTCGTTTCATGTATTTTCGTGTTTTCGTGTCAAAATATTAAAACCGAACCCGACCCGGATTTGTATCCGTGTACCATTTGGTTGACACTAACCCGGAACTAATATATTCGTGTCTACCCGTTTGGTACACGGAAGTACACGAATTATATGTGAAAAATAATATCAATTGTTAGAAAATGCACTAGATAATAAAATAGTCTAGGATAGCGAACAACCAATTTCCGAATACAAAATATATAAAATGAGTGAAAATATTCTTGCAAGTACAATAAAAAACATAGTGTTCAACATCAAAATGAAATTAAAGATAAAAATTTCAAATGTCGACAACTTGGTTTCTCCTTACATATGTTTGGTATTTGTTTCTCTTTGTAGCTCAAGATCTAGAGAGACAGATTTTGGAGGCGGATACAAATGAGGGTTAAAAGTTAAAGCCCTAGATCTAGTAAGCACCGAGTCAGGGGATAGTCAAATATAAGTATATAATATTTCTATAAGTTATATAAAAATAGAATATGTTATTTGTATTTGGTGTATTTAGTAAGAGATAAGATATATTAAATTGTATTATAAATATTATATATTTTTAAAATTTATTTATTTATTTATTTATTCCGTGTATTTTCGTTCCGTTTCGTGTACCTATATCAGAAAACCAAACCCAACACTAATTAAATTCGTGTTTTTTCGTGTTCATGTACTTTCGTGTACCAAATTTTCGCACCCAAACACTAATTATTCGTGTCTTTTCGTACCGTGTTCACGTGTCGTATACCAAAATTGTCAGGTCTAACTAATAGCCTAATACTGTTTGCCAATAAAAACAACGAAGTCTGAAAAGATATAATTTAGCAATCAGATATCAATAGTCTGAAGAAATGTAACTAGTAGGGCCATATTTTCATTCAAAACTTGTAATGTACCTTAACTCACACGCACGTGCGCGCACGCACGCACACACAATACATGGTACTTGTAAATGCAAGTGAATATATTATATACGAATATGCTGATAGATCATAACTTAGGCAATTTGAAAGCCATAAAAGTATGCTTCATTGCCTCTCTATATATATATATTGGTCACTATCTTCAGGTGGTCAAGTCAAGACGAAACATAATATTTTTATAAACTTATCATATGTTGCAGATAAATCACCTTGGAATCTAGTCTCTAGACGTCTCCTTTTTGTTTTACCAATGCCAGTCAGCTTACCCCTGAAACAGCATCCAGGGTGAATTCAAAATTTGAAGACATTGCAGCTGTAACATTTATATTTAGGCTACATACACATCTTTTTGAATCTGCAATTCAGCATTCTGCAGCTGTAACTGCATTTCTTTGGCAACAGACGTCAAAATTTCAGCAGATCTTTTGTTAGCCACCGACTTCATTTTGCTTTTTACTCTTTCCAAAACCATAGCAAACAAAGATACAGCTCTGGAGAAAAAAAGAAGCCAAACACAGATAGGAAATCTATTTATATGATATAATGGAATTCTTGTTGTTTTATCTAACAAGAAAATACCTGGCAAGACCATCCTCTTCATTCAGTTCAGAGGGAAGCCCGTGGAATTTTCCAAACACTGTACAATTGGTGCACCATATAAAAAGATGAAAATGACAGCAATTGGGTGGGTATTTGGATGGAAAAAGATCCCAAAAGTTTAAAACAACAGAAAATATAAAGACTAATCAAAGGTCAGAAAATACTTATATACCCTGTGGAGGGGTTGAGGAGGGACTGGACATGGTAGCATCAGCACCCTCACTGATACGGCACCTCTTAGTTTGACGGAATAAACATTCTGGTTCCTGAGCTGTGACCATTTCTGGCGTTTCGGCTTCACTGGGACCTGCATGTATCCATCAAATAATCAAGCTGGTTGAAATTTTACTATTAACCCATTTTACAGCATGCTTGCAGCTGGAGCATTCAGTAAAAGCTAACAGAATGGCTTTTGACTGAATGATGGTACATAGAATGATTTATGCCAAGAAATACAAATTCACTAATTATTGTTTATACATATCTAAGAGTAAAAGCCAAGTTCAATAAATATGATTTTTATTTGTCATGGATGAATGCTACTTATTATTATTGGTAGCGGGTATGTTGAAAGTAAAATAATTAGTTACTGCTGTATCTGGTGAACTATGTTATTCAAGGAGTGATAAAAAGGCCAAGTTATTTACAAGAAGTTATCACCGCCAGAGGGGAAGGCACTACATACAGCGTGTACTAACTCTCTCAAGGCCGAGTGACAAGTACAATTTTTTGGTCAAAAAAAGAAAAAAAAAAAAAAAACCTCAAATCATCTAAATTATATTTGAATGAAAGATGAATCCACATGAAATTTAGAAATATATGTATACAGAGGAATAAAGAGCTGAATATGACTGCCAGAATCCAGCTGACAGTAAAGCAAATAATCATGCTTGCTACATACAGGTCACGGGATTATTCAGTCTACTTGCATTTGACCAACTAGTGGAACTAAACCATATTCAGAATACCAATTGTTCAACAACTTAATGCTCATATTATCTAAATTGTATAATATACAAATCAAGGACGAAAGCACATGAAATTATGTATATATCAGGCTTCCTATCAACTACATACATGTCACCTAATAATTCAGAGTCTTCCTGCATTTAATCAATTGGTGAAATTGAACTATATTCAGATGGCAATCCCAAGGTTAAATCTCTTAACAAAGTTGTACATAGATAGCATATTCAAAGTCTGCATATACACATTAGGGATGTTAGATGTATATGGGTATCAACATATATAACCTTCAGTAGATGAACCTCCATCAGAGCTTCGGCAGCCATCTGCCTCAGATGACGATATAGATGGGCTGTTTACTCTATTGGTTTCTTTCAGGTTGGGAAGTGACTTCTCAACAGGGGGGCCTTCATGCACTATTTCATCATCCTATAGATTCAGTCAAGGAAAAGCAAAATAAACCAAGCCTCAAAACAGACCACAAATTAGGACATTTCATTCATTTACTGTTGAAGTAGCATTTTGTTAGGAAGGATACAGATAATTCTGTTTCTTTTTTCTTTTTGTCACTCTCTAGTGTTGAAGCGAATAAACTCTTGAAGCTCCGGATATTTTCAATGCTAGATACTTCCTTGAGTCCTTTAATAGGACTATGAGCATCCTCCTGTTTTCCCTGGTCATTTTTTGGTGAGGAGCCAGTGGTGGGTTTCATTCCAAGCGTAGGAGTGCTAAAATCAAACTGCGGCTCAACGAAGTTCTTTAGGGATGGGACGATGTCTTCTTCATCCACATATTCTGGGAACATAGAATCATATCTATCACCCAAGTTATCAGTGTTCTCCATGATTGGGTATTGGTAAGTACCTCTGTTTCCCTTTTGGTAAGTATCTCTGTTTCCCTTCAAAGAGAAACCACAAAGTCCACCTTTACCATTATTCAATCCGGATGAACTCTCCATATGATCTTCCTTCTTGCTACTATCAGTTACTTTATGAGTTTCATCAGCATTGTTGCGTTTCGAAAAATGCAATTTGCGTGGCTCAGTCCTGAAACTCTTTTTCTTCTTACTCTTGGAAAGAGAACCACCAATTGTAGCAGGATTAGTTGTCCTGGAACGTCCTTCTTCAAAAGAGAATATGGTTTTTTCTGGCTGCTTATGTTTATTACTGGATGATGGCGCATTTTTGGCTTTGCGTTGCTGGACTTTAGTAGGTCTCTTCCGAGTCAAAGAGCGCGTCACTGGCCTCTTCATGGTATGATTTGGACTGTCAGAATCACTTTCTATTGTATCAGAATTTTGTCTGGGCTTCACATCAGAACTTTTCTTCTTATCACTGTTCAGCTCTGGTTCTAGATTATCAGTACAAGTCTTCAGAGTCTGAGAGTTCGAAAATTGCTTGGTTGGTGTTGACACAGTTCCCAGGACTTCCCAGATCTTTGTTCGTAAAATATTACTTCCCTTCTCATCTGTATTTTCAGCTTTCTCTTGCGCCACTTCGTTAGCTGGTACTTCTAACTCCTGTGCAGTTGCAAATGGAACTTCCACAACCCTGTTAGAGCTACCGTCTCCCTGTCCCTTCATTGCAAAAATACCAATGCTGAACTTCTTCTGCAGTCCATCATCAGTCTGAAGTCCACCATTAGATCTCTGACTTTGATTGAACAAAGTGCTCGGAGCCTGTTGTGCATCACAAACTCCCTGCGAAAATGGTAAATTTTGCTGGAAAGATCTAGTACTAACCCAGGGGGATCTCTCCTTCACTGCATCGTCATTTTGTTTTTCTTTACTCGGACCCTTGACCTTTTCATACTTGCGCATATCTTCCATGGTATCCACTTTGCTAGAACCGAGATTTCGCGTGACTGGGACAGCAGTAGCAGGAGCATCTTCTCCTATGTCGCTAGGCTTTGGTTTCATAGGTTGATCAACTACAATTCCTATAGAGATCTTCTTGGGTTGACTACTAGGACGGTAATTGCTCCCAAAACTCCGGCACTGACTCATCTTATCCTGATATTTACCACCACACGTTCAGAAAACTTGCTTTTCAAAACTTAGCACATACTGCAACAAGTTTACATATCAAACAACTATTAACTTGAAAAAAACAGTCAATTAGCACATACCGCAACAAATTGCAACAAAACAATTACCAACCTGTAATTACAGTAAATCAGCACAGACAGCAACAAATTGTCAAATACACAAATCAACACAATTAATAACATAACAATCACTATTCAATAGGCCTCTAATACTGAAAAATAAACCAACGTAAATCTATGCAGGTTAACGTATGCCATAAAACAGGGCGTTTGAGAACTAGAAACAGCAGTTTCAGCTACTGACATCTCGATACCTAATTAGCTAGCCATCTCAATTAGCACAATTCAAGTTGAACTCAGATCAATATAAACACAAATCGCTATAATAAGATACTCAAACAAAGTTCAATCGGTAGATACAACAACGAAAAGCATTCCAGAAACCACAATTCTTATTCTAGAAACCCAAGATACTCTCTCTCTCTCACACACACACATATAGCAACGATATAAGTAAGCATACACATCTCTCTCGCCTAATTCTAGAAACCCTAGATATACTCTCTCTCTCTCTCTCTCTCTCTCTCTCGCACACACGCACATATAGCAACGATATAAGTAAGCATACATCTCTCTCTCTCTCTCTCTCTCTCTCTCTCTCTCTCTCACACACACACACACACACACACAGACACACACATACAAATAGCAGCGATATAAGTAAGCATACACACAGCGAAAAGTAGTGTTGAGAAGGCAGTGATCTAATTCAAAGTTAAACTCGAAAATAAAAAACAGATCGGAATTAAAATATAATGCAACACGAAAGAGTGATAACTGTAGGTTAATAAATAAATCTAAACAAAAAAATTGATAATCAAACTAGTATTTTACAGAGAAGCGATGAGAATTGAACTATTGATCACGTACCGGAGAGCGAGAAACAACGATGTCGAGAGCTCCGATCGGCGCTTTGGGAGCTAAAATTAGTGTTGAGAATTCAAAATGAGAGGCCAATTCAGGAAATGAAGAGAAGCGGGAAACAAATGAAATGAGTGAAATTTCGTTCCGGGGGGCAAGGGTTTGATAATTTACTATTCCTGTAGCGTCTCTTTATAATAATCTTTTTAATTTTAAAACAAATTTATTTAAGAAAATATTTAAGAAAATACTGTATTTGAGGAACAGATATCCAAGCTGTTTTAATAAATATATCTATGTAGTAGAAAACACTAATTGTGTGTAATAATAAAAATTTTAATATTAAAATAAAAGAATTTCTTAAATATTATCATTTGCATAATCTACCTGTTCCGATCCGATTAAATTTATTAAAGTCCAAAATTTTGATTTGAGTTTCGATTTTGATTTATTGTTTAAATCACAAACAGTGGGGATTAGATTTATATATAAATATTCATATATATAACATATTTTTAAATATTTATCTTTCATAATTATATCTTTACCTAAAAATTAGAATATGAAAAAGAAAATTAATTTATAATATTTAAATAGTGAAACTCTAAATAAATAGAAAATATATACTTCAGTCGATTTTAGACCACCATGTAAATATTAGGATTTGCATGACTCTAGTCGATTAAGCGTGATTTTGTGACGGCTTATAATATTATTCAAATTTTAAATACAGATTATTTAAGAAAAAATTGATAAAAAATCTAAAATATTAGATAAATTAGTGACTATAATATTATATAAATATGACATACATAAATAATTAAATTAATTATTTACATCAAAATCCCGGAGCGTTGTTAAAATTTCAGAATCTAGTACTATGAGTTGTAATGATATTAACATAAATTCATGCGATGAATTCCATCCTGTCACGCAACAAAAAGGAAAGAATATTTTTTATATGATGACCTAATCAATATGATCTTCAAAAATTAAAATTAAAATAAAGAAATTTTATTAGGACAAACATATTGTGTTATTATGAATGTTTGCAAGTTGCAACAGAGAGTCCAACTTAAAAATCTAAAATTTAAACTTAACAAGCTCTCATCGAAATTAGATAAACTCCATGATTTTATTATACATTAATTACCTTTTTGTAAGAGGACATGTAAATGTCGTATGACTTTTTTTTATTGAATTAACTCATTTAACATAAAAAAAAAATTATCTTTTTGTAAGAGGACCAATATGATGTGTGTGCAAATAATAATATCTTTTAATAATTCAAATTTTGTACTGATTAGAAACGTATATGGTATGATTACATTTTCGATCAGTCACATGTTATGTTTGATATAAATATTAATCAGTTAAATAGTATACTAGTGAATATTAATCAATAACAAAGAATCATATATTTTCATAAAATAAGATTATCTTATAATTTGCAGTTATATATGATAGGTCAAATTACAGAAGTAACTCACACAAAATACGATTAGTTCATCCCAATAAGTAAATTATCATTTTCACAAAGATTGCAAATACGACTAAGTTTATACAATGTATATCATATCTTAACAATTGACACAATTAAGAAACATGATTTGGAGTGATGCTACTAAAGAAAATTATAATAAGAATGAATGAGTATCCTGAATCCATTGCTAAATTGCTCATGCAGTGGTACTCTTATTGAACTATTGTAGTCATCCTATTTCAGAAGATAATATTATAATCAACAAATTAACCTTAACTTCTACATCTATGTAAAATTTATGTCATTATTCTATTTCAAAACACAAGTCTATGTATGATGACTATACATGGTAAACATATATTTTCGTTCCGATCTAAACATATGCTAGATTAGTTGGTCTATGATTAAAAACTCACTTTTGTTATCATTTTTGACCTAACCCGGTACAACTTGATTGTATTTATATGTCAAACCAGACTAACACAAGCATGCACTTCGAATTTTGTTAAAAAGGATACTAATCTGTAAGGCATATAAAGCTAAATATCCAAAAAAAAAAAGATACATGATTAAGATTAATTAAAACCCCACAATGAGTTTACGTACTAATCGTGGCTAAAAACATCATACGAGTACAATACGCAAACATATAAAACTTACAAAGCGACGTAAAAGAACGAGATATAAGAAAAACAATATTTGAGTAAATTTGATAAAGATTCAAGCGTTAATAATTGTGTATGTCGTCTTTGTAATAAAACCATACTACATTGTTTACATAAAAGGTATTGGGCTATAACAAACCAGCAAAGGACTCTAACTGCAATTGAACCAAAATAGAATTACACCAAGTAAATATTAGTTGACTGAATCAGTTAATAAATATAAATATCTCATGTAGTTATCCCGCCGTACTGCACGATATCGCGTCGAACCTTGAGCCATCTCCGACAAATATTATTTTGCGCAACTGCTTCTTGACTTGGCCAATTTTCTTTTTGATTTCTCTTTGGTGTCTTCACTTCTTCAAATACTCCAAGATATCACCATTTTCGTAGATCACGATTGTATTGTGAGCGTACACAACAAACCTTTAAATCTCTAGATAACCCCTTACAAGGACGAGTTGAGTTTGGTGAAAGTTTTTAATTGATTAACCCACAAAATCATCATCACTCATGATCTTCTCCAAATTCTCTTCTTTGTAGCTGAATCATCTTTTTGTAAAATCTATAATTTCTTGAAACACCACAAAACAAATTAAAAACACTCAAAATACTCAAATATAAGTCAAAATCTAAACTCATTGACATTATACATTTTGGTCGAACCACCATTTATTTGTATACAAAAAAATTAACCTTTGGTATCTGGAACTGTCGGGTCTTCTTTATAGCCCTCATGCAGTCTACCCTCTTCATCTTCTATTGGAACAACACAGTGAGAGCCTAACGTTTATAACATATGACAAGTGAAAGGTAAAAATGGTAGTAGAGAAAAAAATTGTTGTATTGTTAAATAATTTAAATAAATATGGAACATATGACAAAGTCCCATTGAACAATGATATGTCGGTACCTTTTCTTGTATGATTTGATATATACTCATATATGACAATTAAGTATAATTCTACTCCTACCAACAAAAAACGTTGACTCACCTTAAATTTGTTAGATATATGTGTTATGTACCATGAACAACCTTCAAAAATACCTGTCAAAAAATAATTAATATTAAAAAACTTTCATTATGATTAGTTTAATTTAGTAGGACTAATGGTTTGAAGAATGGATAAGTCTTAACTTAAAAATTTTTAAAATATATTGAGTCTGAAATGAACTTGAAAAGTTCTCATAATTTGAAATTTTAATTTATGCTGTATTAAAAGTAGAATTTAAAAGGCAATGAAGATCTCTCTCTCATTTCATTAATAGATGTGAAAATTATATATAAAAAAAACTTATCAATATTTATTCTTGCAGAATATGGATAAATTTTAAGGTAAATAAATATTAGATAATTATATAGACTTACTTAAAAAATTTATTTTCCTTCTAAAAAAAACTTATAAATTTATTTCACAAATTTTGTATAAATTTATCATCCTATTTCTATATAACTTCAAATAAAAAGATATATAATTTAATATAAACAATATCCAAAATTAAAAAACTGTTAGTATATAAACCTCTATAAGATGCATAAATAGTGAATGTTCAATATAAATATACATACTTTTAATCAGATAAACAAGAGAATTTCAGAAAACTCACAATTCTGTCGTAAATGCACTCTGATATGTTTATAATATTGTATGTTTTGACCCACCCGATGAATCCGTTCAGATCTATATTTTGGTACCTCCTAAAAAGCTTTATAATAATAGGTCAAGTTGATGCTTATATTTGGTATAACTATATTTTGAATTTTTGATGTGTGAACTGAATTAACACAACACATACTAAGCAATTGTTTGTTAAATAAGTATGGATTACATACTCGTCGAAGGTGTAATGAGTTTTGAAAGATAGTCGGAAGTATATTGAATTTAAAGAAAACACTAACTGTTGTGAAATTGCAAAAATTATGGCTACTCGTGATATGTTGTTGAACCGTGATTTGATTTATGTTTATATTGGAAAGAATGAAGGATATGTTGTCAATACATACAAGTAATAAAAAGAGAAAACTCGATAAAGGAAGATTGAGCAATTGTTATTAAATATACAAGTGACATCTGTAAGTTACAGAATTCTAGAGTATTCTACTATTTTCTTGATGTACATAATACAATTTATTTTAATGTAACGGTGGTAAGCTTCTGGAATGATATATTGATAGGTCCATATTTACTATAGTTTTTTATACCTATTTTATGTTTGTTTCCATAATTTTATTATTAAATAAATTGTTTTCTTTTGTTTTGTAGGAAATAAATAAAATCATATTTCAAGCAGAATATGGTGAAAAAATGCAAGGAGGTGGACCATTCTTGAAGTTTAAAGGAAATTGA
>PHNY01109624.1:1101-16032 GCA_003724115.2 Anethum foeniculum | reverse complement strand
TATTAACTTCTTTTCAACATATAATCGAATTTACCAATAATTTAAAAGACAAAAAAATTAATAGATTTTGTGACTCTCATTCTAACACCTCATAAATATCAACAAATGTTAAAATTTGTTGAATTAAAAAGAATTATGTGAAACACAAAACACAAATTATA
Source organism: Anethum foeniculum (assembly GCA_003724115.2). Taxonomy (NCBI): domain Eukaryota; kingdom Viridiplantae; phylum Streptophyta; class Magnoliopsida; order Apiales; family Apiaceae; genus Anethum; species Anethum foeniculum. The sequence goes on along the minus strand of PHNY01109624.1, from coordinate 15,871 downwards.
ATTTTGGTAACATATAACGCGCAAGTTTTAATTTATTGTATCAATTACCATATAATTAATCTCGATATACAATGATAAAAAATACACAATTTATTAAAAAATTTCATGCCGCGCCTAGCGCGGCTTTATATCCTAGTTGTATTAAAACCAAATGATAAGAGTTGTAAATGATCAGTCAGTGAGATACATAAGCTACCCAGACTTTCTCAGCTGTTATTACGTCAAGATATATATTTTGACTTGCCGGCCAGATGGACGGCCAGTTACCATTGCTTAGTATCACGTCGTATGTATACATTAAAGTTGAAATGAAAGGCATAGATAATCAGAAAATACAAGAACAATAGCAAAGTCACTGTTTAAAATTCCTAGGGTTCGTCTAGGCTAAATAATGAATGCACTTTCAAAATCCTAAAACGTGGTTGTCTTCTATACATACTCTCCCTGCAATATATAAGGCCTATATAACCTTGAGATATATACAATACCACATGACACAGCAGCTGCATGCTGCAGTGCAAGTCTCTTGTTATATTATATAGATCCCACTCATGTTTATAAACATATACATAGTTTTTAGCAAGTTTATCATGTCAGAGCTGTTTTTCTCTGGTGTAATTTGACACCGGTAATGTGTATGTGTGGGTGATAATGCCTCATGTTGTGCATGGTGGCTAATTCAGCAGGTAATATTGGCTTGTTCGAGTAGAGGTTGATTCACTTGTACATTCTAGAAGCAGAAACTTGGTCAAATACGAGACACAGATTTCACTATAACGGACCCCACTTCCTGTAGATTAATTACCCAATTCCAGTCTTGATCTTGACTAGGGCACACTCGTAAACGTATACTTTTTTCTCAAAAGATATTGCTACTACTACATTTTATAGATTGATATATTTATTCTTATGTAATATTTAACATTACAAACCTCTTAAAAGAAAATTTGCTATAGTAAAATTCTTCTCACGTAGAATCATAACTTTTTATTTACATCTAAGTTCCTATAAATTTTTAACATTATTTTACGTATACTAAGATTTTAACAAAATTATAAATATTTTAATATTTTAAAAATTAGTTTCTATAATACTGTAGCCAGCTTGTTGCACTTCGGTAGATGTTAATATCCGGAATTATTTGTTATACGGTTTCAAAGATATTTATGTTTAGTTTTAATTTTTAATTAAATGCTTACCCAAATTTTTATTTTATTATTGAAGTAAATTAGTAAATGATAATTAGATAAAAAAATTAATTAATTCCTTCATTTCATTTATTTTGTTCACAATAAAATTTTATGTTTTATAATAAATAAAGTGATAATTAAAAAATGGGTATTACTTTTCTTGTAAATTAAAAAAATTGATATTATATATCATAAAGGCGAATAAAATTTTGGAATACAGAAAGTTAAAATTGCGGACTAGGGATGGAGGGAGTATATGATAAAAAATTAAGACAAATAAATCATAAATTCAAGAATAATCATCGTACTAGCAAATCTTTTTGATAAATTTGTACTTTGGATAAAAATATAATATAAATATGATGTGATAACTAAAATTTAGTAATTATATTTTGAATATAAAAATATGAAGTACACTAAAAATAAATATTGTATTCAAATTTAAATTTTAAATATAAAATACAAAATTTTAAAAACAAATAATTATACTTAAACTTATAATTATTGTTTACGTAAAAAAGCTAATTATAATTATTATGAAAATATTTTTTAATTTTATGAAATATAATTGAAAAAGCTACCTTATAAGTTCGAGCGTGTTTGGGCATTTCATTTTAAGTTAGTGATTAATGTGTTTACTCCTCTTAAAATTTTAAAGTTATTATTAGTTTAAAATTTTATTTTTAGATGTTGTATATTTGAATTACCTTTTAATTACCTTTTAATACATATCTAATATTTTAAAAGTATGTGGCTGAATTTTTATTTTATGTTTAAATATATAATTTTATATTTCATTTAAAAATTGTCACATTAATTTGTTTAAAAAGAATAAGTTAGTAAATAACTATTTTTAAGGTAATTAGTAAGCGAAACGCCTCCTAGTCATCTCCTCGGTCCTTCGCACGCGCTAACAATTGTAACACACATTATATATTTTGTATGTACATCATGTAGTGAATATATTTTTACTTAACCAACTAAAATGTGATATATTTAGTAAAAGAGAAAACCATACTGTAATATATAATAGTACTGCTACGTACTAACCTAAACTCACATGTTTGATAAATGGGGATCATATATTCGTCAAATTCCCCAGTAAAATATTATATTTCAATGTAATGTGAACAATATTATCGTCCATGTCAAATTTTGATACGAAAGCCAAACATTTCTAATTATTGTATAGCCAAGCCAAACGTCACAAAAATCTATTTAGACCGACTTACAAAATGCTAACGTGAAGTGAAATAATTGTACAAATACTTGGACTTGCAAAGATAAAGAAATTTCGTATATAATGTTAAAATTTGTAGTATCATAAAATATATAACCGAAACGAGGATATAACTGGATAGCTATATATTTGTGAAACAGAATTATTTGTTTGGAAACAATAATGAAGAGAGTAGAAGAAATAGGGGGTAAAAAATAGGGGGTAGGAAGTAAATAAAGTAGACGTTTAGGGGTAAGGGGGTTGGGGGGGCCTCACAAGTCGCTGTCAGTCATTAAGGAGGGGATTTGGGGCACGCATTGAAAAAGCAACTTCATTTTCATGACTCACACCGAGCAACTTCAATACAGTGTGCACTTTTTAAATTATCAAAATCAGGTTTCCAAAGTAATAGTCACTGTTTTACATTTCCTCCGTCCTCAAATATATGTATATTTTAAATTTTGATAAGTTAAGTTAATTTTAGTTTAACTCATATAATTAAAATATATAAAATTCATATTATTAAAAATTATTTTTGCTATATTTTAATATATAATTTTTTATTTTATAAAATAATAAATAGGTAATTTATAATATTTGATTAAAATCAGGTTAACTTTTAAAATAAGAAATAAATATATAATTCAATATGAATATGCAATTATCAAATAAAAAATGAATATAAAAAGTATGTTCCAGACCAACGTGCTTATCACAAATTATTAAAAATTAACTTTTTTACACTATATTTGAAAATTGAGTTAGAACCGCGTCGGACTTCTTCTTATTAGAATTTTAAAGAATAAAATGAAATAAGGGGCTTTGATAATTTTCTTAATTTATTAAATTATTCAGAGTATTACTTAATTATTTATTTATAATTGACCTCCTTCTCTCGCTTCATAAGATTTACTTAACAACTACTTTGTAATAAAAATATTTTTCTCTTAGATATATTTATAAATAAAAAAATAATTAATATAAATAAAATTATCAGAGACAATATTTTCAATCTATATTTTAAAGTACTAAGTAAGAGCAAGTCCAAGAGATGCTTTATGTTTTAAGTTATAATTTGGAATATTTGATTAAAAAAAATTGAACCAACAATGTCCTAATACCTTATATAGTAGGACAACCTCTTCGAATCTTGTTTTTAATTCACATTTTTCCTTGCTTTAGCTTATATTATTATAAATTTTTTCTTTCTCTCTCTACTTTTTATTATCTTTTAATGATAATTGAAATTTTTTAATAATAAAATATTAAATATATGGTGAGGATGATACGTATTATTGAAGTTGAGTTTAATTAAATATATTCTAATTTATTATAACATAACTTTTTATATTATATTTAAGGCAAAGTGGGATTTGCTCCAAGCAAGTATTAGAGTCGCTAATCCACCTTTTTTAAGTAGCCGAAAAAAACACAATTGACGCTCCTCTCCCCATCCATCTCTTTCCTCCCCCTCGAGCGGGAAATTAATATAATCCCCTCTCTCCTATCTCTCTCTCTCTCTCTCTCTCTCTCTCCAAAACTAACCTCACTCAAACGGCATACCTAAACACTTCCACGGCGGTATCAGCTGATTCTCGTACCCAAGTAGCTAGCTTCTAGATCGGTGAGTCTTCTCCCTTGTTGTTTTCATCTGTACGTCTTTATGTATTTGTTTAATTGCTTATCTAACTAGTCGTGCTACTACTCTTTATATATATTATATATGTGTTGTTCTACATAAACTTATCTCCTCCCTCACTGCTACTACACATATACAGTGTTGTTATCAAGTAGTCAAGTATGCTTGCGTTTAATTAAGTTGTAGTAGTATTAGTGTTTAACTTAGAATTATATTTCACTTTCTCTCTCTACCCCAACTTTCCTAAAAACTGTCTCTCTCTCTCTAAAACTACCCGACAGCAACTACTCTCGTGTCAACAGTTCTCATCATATATATGCATTTTTTTATTAAATAATATAATATACATCTCTCTCTCTCTCTCCCCTTACTAAAAAGTGATTCTTCTTGTTTCTCTCTCTCCACTCTCTACTGCAAAAGCAAGTCTCAAAACATGGAGCGCTTCTCTATTCGGTAAGCATTTTAGTTTCTCATTAATTATCATTTAATCTTGTCCACTTTATATTTTAATTATTCATGTTTATCTATGTTGTTGCCATATATGTATATAATTAGAGAGTATACTTGCCAAATGAGAAGTGTGGATGCGTTGAAATGCTGGCCGTTCGGTCCAACTAAGATAGAGTATATACAAGCCTTTCTACCTCCTATTACTGTTAAGAAATTCAAGTGGTGGACCGATGAGCTAGACAACGAGCTCACGGAGGATCTCACTTGTCCAGTATGCTTTGTTTTTAAGGCGGTGTCTACGCAAGAATTGAACGGTCATGTTGACAAATGCATTGTTCAAATAGCCAAAAATGAGAACAATAAAATGAAAGCAAAGTCGAGGGGGCCAAAGAAGAGGTCAATTGTTGAGCTTTTTGCGGTGGCACCTCAGGTTGAAAAGGTATACAAGGATGAGGATGTGGATGAAGATGATGATGATTTGAGTAATCAAGATGATCATGTGAAGCTATCCGCTTTTGTCCAAACCCGTTTGGATGATAAGAGGAAGAGGAAAATGAAACTGAGAGATGTGACGTTAGCGAATGTGAGCATGAATTTGAAGAAGAGGAAGAATGGTTTGAAGAAGGCAAGGGAAGCAGACGCCATTGATATATCAATTAATCATAAGGTATGCAATCATTTTTTCTCTATTGATTATATATATGCAAGCGCATACGCAACTAATATACAGTTTGATGTATCATGTATGGCCTAATTTTATTGTAATCGAGTTGATTTGAACATGAAATATCAATGTTTTTATTACACAGTATTGTCAATGATATCTTTAGACAATCCACTAAAGCATTGCAATCAGTATCTTTCTTCAAATATATGCCTAGAAAAAAGCTGGTTAAAGCCTGTATTTCTTTTAAAGCTATATGAATAGATATAATATATAGCTAGGTGGTCATTGTACTAGCTGCTTGTATGACATTGGCGGCAATGAGGTTCAGTATAAAGGAAAAGAGTTAAAAACACGAGATGGGGTTTTCATGTTGGAGATGATTAAGCAGTATATGAACTGGAGTTTGTGCTACAGCTGTACAGTACTAATTGGTCTGACTATGCTTTTTATGGGGGGTAAAAGACCATCCTTAGGTCCATGAGCAGTGTATCTCATTATTGTCATGCTGTTACTTTCAGTATTTTCTTATGTTTCCCTGGAGTCTGCCCAATCTCTGTACAAGGGCATTTAGGATTTAAAATGCATTCTAAAGATTTTGATTTTTGGTCATAGAATTGGTGATTTTTTCTAGCTAGATGGACTCATATCAAAGGAGAGTATTGGAGATTAAAGACTTAGAGAAATATATCAAAAGGGGAATAGTCTGTCTTCAACTATACTGCATAATAATGCATCACTGGACTTCCCCATATGCTATTACTGGCTGAATGTTTATGAAATGCATTGGGATTTTGAACACGCAAGTGACATGTACTGCAAATGTTTCAACATTGTGGTTATGCGTATATTAAATTCCATGCAACTTTTTCTAATGTCTATAATTCTATCAACTGAGCTTGTTATAACATTTAGGCTTCTGACTTGACATGCTCGGTGAATAGTCTTATGCTGAAACGAGTGATGCTTCTTTTTATTGAAAATATATCGAATCTTATTTGTAGTTATACTAATGGAGAAAAGCTACAAGTCAACAGCATATTTATCTTGATTGATTACTTAGAGCTTAAAATTTTTGATCTCTTATCAGTTATCAGAGCTTATCAAAACAACTGGACAATTTGAAAATGAATTACAAGATAACTAGGTAATCTAAAGTACAGTTATGTCACAGACTCACAGCATAAATAAACATGCATCGTATGATACAACTATTGATTCAGAAGGCAGTGATTGCCGAAAATATATGCATCACAAAAGATTTAGAGGCAGTGTAATTAGTCCATGATATACGACATTTGCAAATATGGTACTAAAGGTAGAAGATCATATATTTTATTTATATTAAAGAAGCCCCACCTCTTCAGATATGGGAAAACAGAATAGATGTTCTCCAATTGGGGGTCTTTGCTGTCAAACAAAATTCTTTATGAGTGGAGATTAAATTTACAAGTTCTTCCAATATTGTAGAATCTTTTAATAGTATGATATTATGTTTATGGTGTATTTTCATGTAGATTTGATTTGATGGTAGAATGCTGCAGTTTTCGTAAGAATTATCAGGCTATGGTTGACTAGTTTTTTCAAATTAATAAACATTTCTTAGTAAATATTTGCACAAAACATCTACCTAGTATTAAATAAGATAATTTCTGGAAATTGCCTTCCATTCTCCTTGTAATATTTGGACCTACCTGTGTTTTCTAAGTATAGTTTCTGCCTCAGCAAGCCATATTATATAAACTTAAATTCACACTCAGAAACTCCTCGTATCATCTCTTATGTATATATTGCCGCTTAAACTTGTAAGATAAACTAATTTCTTTTCATCAAAGCTTTGGTGCCTCAATGGTGTCCATTGCGGCCTAAGGCCACTTTGAGGTTTAACCAGTGATCATTGCTGGGATAAAAATTGACCAAAAAATTAGATTAATTTGGTCGTTCATGGACCGTTAATGTCTCCTATACGATTTTCTAGGCTTAGTATAGGTTTTAAGTATACCCTTATTTTAGGTGCATATACTTTGTATAAAAGGATGAAATTCAATTTGGATTGTGCGAAGTACCTGATTTTGTATTCGATGCCATGTACAATCTATCATATTCTTCCGATTACATTTGTCGAATAAAGAACTTCCTAAGAGAGCAAAGTTTTTACTTCAATTGCATTTGATATTTAGTGATGTTATGACAATGCTTCTGCCTGTTTCTCAGGATAAATTACTAGCATCGAAACAGAAGCGTACATTTAATTCGATGAGAAATATTTCTGCCTCATCACATACTCCAGGGTATGCAAAAGATTTGGTGTATGCTATTCCTGATCAACAGAACCGGAACTTGAAATGTCACAGTGCAGGAAAGAGGACAAAAGCTGCTGGGCATGCCAAATTAACTTTAGGAAAGCAAAAGTCAGTCTATTCCTTTCCTGGCATTCTAAAAAAGCATTCAAAAGTTGTCTCAGGAGGGAAGTCAACAATAGACACCTTTCTAGATTCCAGTGAAGCAAATTGGTGTGCTATTAATCAATCAAACAGGCATGTGAGATTTTCAGGTAAGGATGATATTCTTGGACGAAGGATGAAATCTGTTCTTCATGATGTAGCTTCTTTAGAAACTAACCTCTCTGCAGAAGAGAGGGACAGATGTGTTCCTGTAAATGTTAACAAAAGTGAAAGCCCTTCTTCCATCAACAGGGAGAATGAAAATGACGTTTCTTCTTTTACTGAAAAACAGACACCTGAAATGTGTTTATGTGTGGATAAAGTCAAACTTTCAAGGCTCCATGTTGCTCAAGAACATTTAGTACACAGACCTGTAAGTTCAAAACAAGTTGCAGACTGTAGTGAAAATCTGCACTGGCTTGACCATGGCTGTAAATTTGCTTCACCTGATTCCTCATCTGCTTGCCCACCTGAACTTTTTTCAATGCGAAAGATGGCGTACAAACCCAGCATAACCACTCGGGGAGGTGAGAATATGTCAGTGTCTTCTACATCTAAAGCGAAGATGATTTCTCAATATACAGATGGCCTTAGACATTATGGAACATGTTTTAAAGATTTAGTGACCCCATTTCCGCAGGCATCTTCATCTCCTCATGTTGGTAAAGAAAGCTGGAATGGGTATGGGGGGATTCAGATTCTCCCTGAATCGAGCTCAGAGAGGTACACTGGCCAACTATTGAAATACCACCCTATCCCACATCTTTCTCCAAAGGAACTGATGCGTAGTATATGTTCTCCGCCTAAAATGGACCAAAGGGGTGTGATGCATTTGGGAAGGTCTAAAGATGAAGATTATATTGGGTTGCCTCTGAATTCACATGGAGAATATATTCAGCTGCAATCTAGTGGCAAAGGTGCGTTCAACCAGATAATGAGACCAGCCATATTCACAGATTCATCCAGAACCTTGGCATTTTGTTCAGAACTACCAAGTAACCCGGAAGATCATTTATTGTTTTCCAACTATGGTGAGAGACCACCTCCAGAGAAGCAGTGCCAGTTTTTATCTGCCAAGGGCATAGCAAAAGATAATCCAAATTTTATGGGATCATCTAGGTCAGGAACTACTAGTAGAACTGATGCCTCCTTAGATTTTCCTAGGGAAAGTTGCCATTCTATCTATCCTCATAAATCAGGTATCGAGATGATGAGCATTCCTAGCCAGAGCAACATAAATGATCAGATATGGAATCACTCAAATGGTAGAAACATGTATAGGGAAAGGCACTCTGACATTGTCTTAGGAAACGGTACTCAGCCAACAATGCGATTGATGGGCCAAGAATTTTCTGTTGGTAAAAATTACAGAAATTTGCACGAAGGGAAAAATGTTTGGATGGACAATCAGATCAGGGTGCATCATGGTGGTGATACTATCAGTAATGAATCCTCACGGAGACACTTTCAACCGGATTTAATGATGCAGCCAGGAACGGGAAAAAATAAAAAGATAGCATCTTCATCAGAAATTCAGATAAATATGCTTTCACAAAGCGTTTTTCAAATAGTACCTCCAGACTCCAGGTTTACTAGTGTAGCCATTGGCTGTCAAACTAGTGCCGTGTATGAAAATGCTTGTCGTGCTTTTGGCGGGGTTCCTGTTCCTCAACCATATCCTTATTTTCCTCCAGACAATTCTCCTGCAATCTTCAACAAGGGTTCCTGCTCTCAGACGCCTTTTGTATGTGAACATGAATCTTTACCTGTTAATCAGCAACCAGTAAGAGCATCCTCTTCTAATAATACTTATCAAAACATGAGTTCAAACTATGTTGAAAATTGTAGGAAGCTATCACAACCTTATTCTACAAGCTCAGCCTTTAAGTTTCCTTTCTTGTACAATGATTTAGGAGAGCATTCCCAGCCTTATGATTGCCAGAGCTCTTTAAAGAGCATGACCCCGTCATTGATAAATGCAACAGAAGTTAATGAAACTATGATTGGTTCATTTCAATTATATTCTGATGCAGCCGAGACGAGTCATCACCCTTGCATGTCCAGTAATAACTTTCCTAAAACCCGTCCTGTTTGCTGCAAAACAGACTCTCCTATGCACAATCCTTTAACCATTCAGTCTCCCTTGCAAAATGGACCTGATTTGGCTTCTGTAGCTCGACCTCCACCTATATGCCCAAGGTTTTTGCCAACTTCAACCACAAATAACAAACGCGAGTATAGATTGAAGTTCAAAGAGCGAATGAAGGCGAGAGTTTGCGTCAAGGACCCTCATAATAAACAAACGAAAAAGAAGCCTAAATCAGTCTATTCTTCAAAGCCTGCCAATTTAACCACACGAGAAAATGTGAATGGTGGTGTGACAACCTTGAGGGCTGTTGGTGACACAGAAATTGATGCACTGGAAAGAAAAGAAACACCTGGAATTCAGAGATCTGGCGATGTTGCAAACGACGTGATAAGAGGCCTAAATGCAATTCAAATAGGTGCAAGCAAAGCTAAGTCTGGAGCTGCATTAACAGGTCCTGTAAAACTCACCGCGGGGGCTAAGCACATCTTCAACCCCAGTGAATGTCTGTACGGCAGTCATCCCAAGCTAACACATTCAGAAGTTCCTTTTACTGCGCTATCAAGTTCTTCAATACCTTCGGAGTCGCAGCCATCCAAGATCTTCCAGTTTTAGTTGTAAGTTTACCATTCAATCTAATAATTTTTTACTTAGTAATTTGAAGATTGATTTGTACCAGCCATGTTTTCTAAACGTCAGTAAAACAGGAATTCTTCAGAAACATGCACAATTGCCAACTTTTCTCGTGCGTTCCAGCTGTTTCACCATACCTCGTCATCTTCAGTTCGGAAGTACTTTTATGAAATATTTTAGCTCAAATGTTGGTGCTACTGTACGAACTGATAAGTATCCGTTCCTTTCCTCTTGCTGTTATTTATATGAGAGAGGCTAATTTTATTTCCTTATTTGTGTGAGCAAATCTTTTCCGTCTATCTAAGGTTGCAACTTGCAAGTCCAATCTATTATGCATTCGTTATCCAACAGCTTGTAAAATACATGAGGTTGGTGTAACCGGGTCAGGTTTTGAACCCTTTGATCAAAAATTTGGAGCGACTAATAATCAGAAATCCAAATGTACTAATATAATAATTTGTTGTTGCCATTTGGTAGTTCATTTCGAGTTCACATCATGAAGATTTGCAAATTAGTTCGGATATCCGTTTATATTAAAAGATTATAATTTGTTGTCTTATTTAACTATATTTTTAATTATCAGATACAATTAATTATTAATTTTATTAAAAATTATTTGCTTTTTTGAATATTCCCTATGTTTTTTTTTATATCTCGTTTGACTTTTCTGCACACAATCTAAGTCTTTGACGCATAGTTAAAATAATAATTTTTAAAATTTTCTTTTTCTAAATTAAAGTTTTAGTTATATATTTTTATTTAAAAGAAGAAAATTTTATAAATTATAATTTAACTTCGTATAAATTACAGTCATCTGAGTCTACATGGTAGGAAGCAAGAAAACAGCCATTTTGGTCTTTGCAGATGAAACATCATGCATTTTTGGGTTGTCAATTAAACTGTCGGTGCTTTTTTGCTTCTTTCTCTGCCTGCAACCAATATGATAGAAAAGAAGCATTGAGATCATATCTTTATTTAGCATGCAAGCGCTCTTGACAATATTGTAGAAAAGTAGAAAAGTACTCGTAACATATAAGAATATTGACATGAGATTATGTGTACCGCTGTAACAAGCTGATTAAAAGCGTCATGTCCATATTTCTGGATGTAACGTTGGACAGACATTTTTAGCATCAAGGCTCATCATCTGCAGAACTTTCCTCTGACCTTGAGGAGGAGCTGATGAGTGATGAGCTTACATAGCTACCGGCAGCACCAACCACATGCAAGGCACTAGCTTCATGTGTATGGTCAAAACGGTAGCCTACATGTTGATGTATATAATTTTCTGCTTAGTTTTATCTGCCTAAAATGACACTAATGATATTATTAGTGTAAATTTAGGGATGAATCCATGTATATATACATATATATACACACCATTGAAGAATTAGCCAACAAGAGAGCTGGAAAGGGGGTTATTGCTCGCATTGATGCATACCTATATACATACGTGCATATTCATTCATTATTTTCACCATATGTATGAACCATTAATTAGTAGATAAAACATATGCTACTACGTTACGGAGGAAAACGAAGAATTATCCCAGGCCTGCGTATATATATGTGTGTAAAACCAACACAAAACTTCTAGTTAGTTGCACTCCTCAGTAAAAGGAGTATTAATAAAAAATATTAAAAAATGCAATCCTAATGAACCAGACGTAAAATGTACCGGATAAGTATATCCAAATTGTCTAGCAAATGCTCCAAAAACGCCCATCTTGAATGTGCTGATAATTTTTCAACTTCAGAAAACAATGGGATTTTGTAACATATATTTCCAAATGACGATTTGATAAATATTTTGAAACTATATGCATATATAGCTAGTCTCGAATAAGGTGGACTAGGGTTGATGAAAAGTGAGAAATATGATTAGCTTGATGACCCAAATTAAAGTCTCCCTTTCTTGCTCTAAACAACAAGAGGGAAGAACAAAGCTAAGGTCAAAAGAATCAATATACTCCCCGTCCCAGCAGGTTGTTTACGCTGGGGCAGGGAGAGTTTGACACTCATTTTAAAGCAAAGTATAGTTCTATAAATTTTTTTGGAATTTTTTTTCTGTATAAAAATATAATAGTTTAACTTTTATTCAGAAAAAAAAATTTAAAAATAAATTATGAAACTATATTTTATAAGAGCCTTACAATGCGTGTCGAGTGCACGTTCCCAACATAAAGAACCTGATGGGAGAGAGGGAGTAATTATGTTACTTTGCCTAGCTGTTGCATCTGTCCGGTCTGCTCTACAGAAAAAGTTACTGTACAAAACTTTTCTTGTATCACTTGTACAGCTGTACTGCTAAAGTAACTAAATTACTGCATTTGACATTTTCCAATAAAACTACAGCATCATGCATGTGTCAGTAAAAGAATAAGTTCTGTAAGAGAATATGGCCTTACCGCTTCACACGAGTTTTGTGTCTGTATTTTGAGTTAAGCCGGAAAAATATACTAATATTGGACGGAGATATAATATTGGTTTTGAATTTATCCTTGTATATACGATATACACGAATAAATATATTTATAATTAAATATTTATTATAACCATACACATCAATCATCAATATCTTTATATATATAGAGGAAAGCCAAAGGAGCTCTGCAATCTCTCAATCATATTTTTTTTTCTAGAGCTACTCTAATTTAAATATTAAAAAGCAAAACTTCATTTCTTCATGTCCTAACTTTTAGATATGGTAATAATTATAAAAGATAAGTGTCCAAAAATATGTTAATAAATTCGAATACAAATCAAATTTCGAATTTAAAACTTCATTCTTTAAGTATTATTTCTAATATAAGGAAATACAACCGAAACCTTTTATAAATTGGATAAGAGATTTTAAAAAATCAAAACTTTCTTTTTAGGTCCTATTTTGTAGAAAAGAAAATTGAAACCTTTTTAAAATTGGATATGAGTTTTTGAAATCAAAATACGTTTTAAAAAATTTTAAAAACTAAATTTATTTTATGTTAATAAATTCGAATACAAATCAAATTTCGAATTTAAAACTTCCTTCTTTAAGTCTTATTTTCTAATCTAAGGAAATACAACCGAAACCTTTTATAAACTGGATAAGAGATTTTAAAATATCAAAACTTTCTTTTTTATGTCCTATTTTTTAGAAAAGAAAATTGAAACCTTTTTAAAATTGGATATGAGTTTTTGAAATCGAAATATGTTTTTAAAAATTTTAAAAACTAAATTTATTTTTTTACGTGTGTTTTGAAGGTACTAACTTTCAATTACCCAAATTATAAAAATATTTCAAATACAATTACAAATATTAGAATTTTATATATCTACATTTTTCATAAATTCAAGTTTTGAAAGTGCCTATGTGATTCAGAATTGCCATGTGAAAGTTGAGATATTTATTCAAATTAAATTCAAAAAAATCTCACAAGCGGTAAAAAACAAATAGGAAAAATATCTAAAAAAATGTTAAATATATATTTAAGATATTTAAACCGAAATACAAATTTAAAACCAAATACTTTCAACTTCGAAAGTGATTCAAATTCGAATCCAAATTTAAAATTTTCGATTCGACAAACAAATTAGCGTTTATTTATATATATAGCGTCAAAATATGTATATTTATTACAACGGGTATTGGCCTAAGAAAATTTAAGAGAAATAGGTATAACGAAAAAGTTAGTAAATACTTTATTTTTAGCCTTCACATATTTAATTTATATAATAATTTATACGTGTCAACCTTTACTGAGAGCACTTTTTAGAGCGAGATTACCTGTAACACTTTCTGTTGTAGAGAATACAATATTGAAAAATGTGTAGAATAATTGTTTAAAACTTTTAAGGTGTGTAGAACAATTGTTCTCACTGATCTTACACAATATTGTTCTTATCAGAATCACGTCAATACCTTATATATTTGTTTCTCAAATTTTCCTCTGAAACAAATTTTATTTTTGATTTAAAGATCTATGTAACAAGACCTCCGCGGAGCGCGGCTTAGTTAAATCTTTATTATATATATAAAGGAAAACCCGCAAGAGCTCTAGAAGCGCTCGAATCATATTTATCTTTTTTTTAGAGCTCTTGTATATTAATTTATAAAAGTTATAATTTTCTTATTTAGATTTGAATTTATAAGGAAGACAATAATTATAAAAATCAATCATATTTCAAGTATAAAAAAATTAACTTATATTTTCCTTATTTACATTCAAATTTATGGGAAAGTCAATAAATATAAAAATCAATCCTATTTCAAATATGCTCTTATATATTAATTCATAAAAATTAAAATTTCCGTATTTACATTTGAATTTTAGGGAAGTCAATAAAATCATCCTTCAAATATAAATAATTAACTTAAATTTTCCTTATTTATGTTCAAATTTATGGGAAAGTCAATAAATATTAAAATTAATCTTATTTCAAATATGCTCCTCGATATTAATTCT
>PHNY01109547.1:11782-32977 GCA_003724115.2 Anethum foeniculum | reverse complement strand
GGTAGTTTTTCGAATTAGTTTATTAGTTTGCATAATTAGAATATGTGATTGCGGATGCATTTTTATTGTTCACTTTGATTAGAATATGTGATTGCGGATGATGTTAGTGTGGTTTTATCAATAGCTTGGTTGTTTTGCGAATGGGGGAATAGAATGTTGCAGTTTGCTGCAATTTTTTTTTGTTAACATGCCCAGAAAACCGACCGACTGACTCTATAACTGACCGTTTCTTACCAAAATGTACCCAGAAAACCAACCACGTGGACTAACAACCGACCACCTCCTAACCACAAACGGTCGGTTATGAGGTGGTCGGTTATAAACATTTACCTTGGCGTCTGTTTTAAAACCGACCACTTTGTATATGTTGACTTCGGTCGGTAATGTTCTTAGTCAAATGAAAAAAAGTAGAAAAATATAATAAAAAGGTAATTCTGGAATTTTTAATTTTTTAATGGTCGAAAACAGAACCGACCACTCCGTAACGGTCGGTTTTATCCTGCCATGTCAGACTTATACTGATCACAACAAGCCGGTCGGTTTTAAATTTGCCACGTCAGCAAAAACGGTGCCGTTTTTTTTTTCTCAACAGTCATAACCGACTGTTTTTCAAACGGTCGGTTTTATGAGCCCAGAACATGTTCGGTCGATTTTAAGTGGTCGGTCTAAACCACTTTTCCTGTAGTGACAAAAACAAAAGTAGAGAGTAGATTGGTTTCAGTCAACGCCCCTTATAGACGCGCGTAGCCTTCGTTAACTAGCTAGCTAGGGTTTAATTATCTATTATCTAATATATATTGCAATATTTATATAATCTTGATCATAAATTTTCACTTGCACTGCTTTCTACGTTAGCTTTTGCTTTTAAGCTTCCCCGCCGGCGTAGTCACCGGCCGTCAACGTTGTTACATCACCACACGTAGTTGACAATTGACATATACGATAATATATATATGCATGCAACTTCCAATGAGATACTCGTATTTAAGCTTTGTAAATTCTTCACTTTAAAGAGTGTTAACTTCTTCAAATATCATTTCGTAGAGATAAGTATAAGGGAGCTTTTTCGGTTAATCTAGTTAAGGTGTTGCGTTTTAATGGCTTCATCAAACGGTGGGGTTCCACCAGGGTTTAGGTTTCATCCAACAGACGAAGAGCTTCTGCATTACTACTTGAAGAAAAAGATTTCATTTCAGAAGTTTGAAATGGAGGTGATACGAGAGGTGGATTTGAATAAGATTGAGCCTTGGGACTTGCAAGGTAAAACCAATTACTACCCCCTTTTCATAATTACTTATAGAATTTAGATTTATAGCATCCTTTATATTCATAACAAGATAATTTTATCTCTGCGAAAAGAGTTAATCAGCAATCTGTCCGATTCAGTACAATTTTGCTGATTCATCATATTCGCTTCCCATATTATAAGGGCTAAACATGCTTGATTTGATCAGAGTTAATTAAGCTCGATCTGATCAGGTAAGAATTAACTAGGATTTTGCTAATTTCATTTCGCTTCATATATGTTTGTGTGTCTAGTATACTTTTGAGAACTTTTATTCGATTACCAGTCCTTTGCTTCAAAAATTGTTAGAATTTTGATATGTAAAATATTATAACAGGAATATAGAAGTTATGTACCCAATGTTCTCTAATCCACTTGCCACTACATATGTACAAAATTATGACCGAAAGTACTGAGTTATGTAATTAACGAGTTATATTATATACTCCATTATACATGCAAGATTAAATGCAGTTAATCTGCAGTATTGTTACCCACGCATACTTAATCCACTGGTTCAAATTGTTCATGGTGTATCTAGCTATGCATTTATGATATAATTATTATCGACTATTTTACCTTGTAACTAATATTAAAGGAATCTTAAAAAATAATTTGAATGCATGCAAAATTTTAACTAGCTACCTTGATGGATTCTTGTTTGAATTAGTATATATACTAGTAATAGTTAATCTTCTTCTTTCTGTATGTTTCTGCTGCTAGAATCCCAGCTTTAGCATCTCATATATATTGGTCATTAAGTGAACTTAGTAGCTGTACCTATATTTTTAGGGTTTTGTATGAGTGTTTAATCTCACATCAGTCTGTAAATGTTGGAAACTAATTGGGTTATACTTGTAAGGGATTTAAGTTTGCATGTAAATTGTCCTGCAACATTTTCTTTTGCATACTTTATGATGATGCTGACGTGACTATATAATTCATATTATGTGAAAATTAAATTCTGTAGAGAAATGTAAGATCGGGTCGACACCACAGAATGAGTGGTACTTCTTCAGCCACAAGGACAGGAAGTATCCAACCGGATCGAGAACAAATAGAGCTACAAATGCAGGATTTTGGAAGGCAACAGGAAGAGATAAATGCATCAGGAACAGCTTCCAGAAGATCGGAATGAGGAAAACCCTTGTTTTCTATCGTGGCAGAGCTCCTCATGGCCAAAAGACTGATTGGATCATGCACGAGTACAGGCTTGAAATTGGTGAACAAGACACTGAAGGAGATCTCTCCAATGGCGTAAGAATCATATAACTATCTCTTCATATATCCGATACATTTTTGTTAGTACTCACTATCGACCAACATTTGTACTTCTCCTAAAAATACATTTAACTTATCACTGAGACTTAAACTTTCTGACATGTTTTGCTATACAAATCAAGGTTAGAAAGAAAATAATCTCACTACTTTTCGTGTCTAGCCACTGTCAGCAAGGCTAAAATATATGCTGGTAGAATTCGTGCTTAATTAATTGAGTATCAAACTTCTAACTGTAGTGTTGGCAAATTTTCTACATGTATATACAGGAAGATGGTTGGGTCATTTGCAGAGTGTTCAAGAAGAAAAACTTGTTCAAAATAGGAAATGAAGGAGGAGGAGGAGCTAGCACAGCATCAGATCAGCTCAACAACATTAATTCAGCAAATAGTAATCAGCCTCGTACGCTCTCTCACCGCGAAAATCATCATCAATATCTCCTCCACCAACAAAACCAACAAAACTTTGATCTTGGCTTAAACAGCTATTCTCAACTGAATCCTGTTTCATTACCTCAATATCAGCAGCATCTTGAAGCACAAAACTTCATTCCTACTCATCACAAAACACTTGGCTACGTCTTTCCAACCCTCCCATCCGAATCGCCACTTATGATCAAGCAACTTATGACTAATCCTAGAGAACAATGTGAAAGTGGAAGTGACAACCTCAGGTACCAATCTTGTGACACGGGGATCGAGGTTGGCACGTGTGAACCGTCTTCGCAAAATTTAGTTGGAGATGATGGAAGAGATCATCAGGGATTGAATGAATGGGGAATGAGACTTGAAGGTCAAGATCCTAATGCTAATTCCTCAATGCATCAGATTAATCAATTGTCACTGCGGGGAGATTTCTGGAATTATGGAAAGTAATTTCAATAAATTGCATATTTCGTTATGAACATTGATTGTGTTCTTTATGAACACTTTTGAGTAAATAGATCGGAGCTGCGTTACATATGCATGGTGGCTCTACAAATATACAACAAGCTGATTAAAAATGTTGTGACCCGTATATGTGTGTACTCTAATTTATTGATGATTTGATAATATTTATTCGTTTTGGTGGCAAACTATTCCTTGTAATTCAACTGCAACAAGTTCAATTATTCTACACCCATATTTATCTCTAGTCAACATGCAAATTATATTTTTCCTCTCCTAATTGCATTAAGAGATTTAAATAAACATGATCTTAGAATAAATTCAATGTATGCTATCTTTTATATTTTTTATTATTTGTGGGAGTCATTTTAGTTTTTATACACTTTATTTATGTATTTAATTACTTTTGTGATATATAATTTCAAAAAAAATCATAACATGTTCGCAATTCGTTATCCATTATAGTTCATAACAAATTAAATACAAAGAAATATCAAAACTTGAATCTCACATAAATGAAAAGTAATTTGTATTTATTAACTTATAATAAAAATTATTTAGACCTTAATCTTAAAATTAAAATAATTATACGCATTCAAAAAAAATATGGCACTCTAATACATAAATTAGAAGATATTAATAAAAAACAAAACACTAAGAATTTCACTTGTGATGATTTTGAAACTGACGATCTAAATATTAAATTTGTGAAATGTGACAAAATTATTAATAAAATATATTTTACTCGATTAGATATTTGAATTATATTTTTAAAAATTTGATATTTGGTCAAATTTGAAATATGTTGAGGATCGTGTATGTGTGAGAATACTCTAATTAATGTCTATTTCACTCAATTTTACAAAAAAAATCATTTAAGAAACAAACATGATAATATAATTTTTTTGATATATTTTATTGAATAATGAAAATTCATACGTAAAAATGTTCAAGATATGGAAATGAGAAAAAAAGAAGAAGAAGATATTTTGTCCTTTTTCCCGATCTATAAAAAGAGCGATTGTTTATTTATTTTTTTAATTTTAGTGATGAAAAAAAATATATATTTCTTTAAAGATACTAAAATGTGACCACACTAATCACTCGACGACTCTGTAAAAGAAAGAAATCACCGGCGGCTAGTTTTGTACCGCCGACGACCGTAGCCTCCCTTAAAAAAAACAGATTCAGGGTCAATTTATAGCTACATATATTTATATATCCTTGATAATTCAGCCTATAAACAACCGACTAGCCTCCTTTAATTCCAGTTGCTAGTCGCTTTTGCAACTCAATTGAATATCTCTCTCTCTCTCTCTCTCTCTCTCTCTCTCTCTCTCACATAGAGTAGTGGTGAAATGGGTAACATATTCGTGAAGAAACCAAAGATCACAGACGTTGATAGAGCCATTCTTTCTCTTAAAACCCAAAGGCGCAAGCTTGCTCAATATCAACAGCAGGTTTTCTTTTTCTTTTTTTTTCTTTTTTTATTAAATTTATTGGCTTTATCTATTTGCTCTGCCCCTACTTAAAATATTTAACATTGCCATGTTTTAACTTGGATTTCATGTCAATTGCTTAAGTTTAGATCTTAAATTTCAATTTCGATTTCGATTTCTATAGCATTATGTTGAAGGGTTTAATTTAGGATACAAAGAGAATATTTTTCTAGAAAAGAAAATCAAGAATTATAAGAGATGCTTTGTATTAGGTTTGGTACCATATGCGTGGCTGTCTTGGTTAGGTAGTACTGGGTTTTTTTTTGGGGTGGAAATCAAGATACTTTCACTGAGGCTCAAATGTCTTGAACATTTTGTGAGTAAAGAGGTGTATTCTAGATTACAGTGTTGGGTATGAGTTAGGTTAGATGGAAAACGTATTTTGTTTTGATTTAGGGGGAAAATAGAGAAAGAAGCTTGATGTGCCTTTTTTTTAAGGGCATTATTGTTAGTCTTGTGTTTTTGCATTGTACTGTGTTTTGACACTGAGTATGAATGAGGAAGGGAATGAGATAAGTAGATTAGTGACAGTCCCCAAGACCTGAATTCGTTAAACCTTGTTTTTCTTTTGTTTAATAATAGCTATCTTTGTTTGGAATAATTTTGGTAGAGGTTTGGAACACCTCCTCTCCAAACTCAGAAGAGGTTTACTTATCAAAGCATAAATCTGTATATAGAGCACTAAAATCTTATAATCTTCAAAATAATATTTAACTTTTTAACAATTCAACCCAGTAAAGACTAAAGACCGAAATTGGAGGTGTGGTGGGCTTTTGGATTATTCAAGTTGTTGCAATTCGACCCAAATTCTTCGCTTTATTTCGGGTTTAGGACTTGAACCAATTTTCAAACACTCGGGATTTGACATGGGTTCTCACAAGGTTGAATCAAATGGGGAAATTGTTTACATTGTTCATGAATACCATTTGTAAATTATTGTTTATAATTCTACAAGTAATGTTGATTTTGAGTTGGGGGTTTTCATCCATTAGGGGCATGGTGTATCTATTTTATTTATCAGCAATAATGGTGCAAATTTGAGTTCAAGGACCAGAGGGTTTTAAGAGGCCATAAGTGGCTTAATTGAGCACCAGCAATGTGACTTTCTTAATAAGCAGCTAGAGAAAACCAAAAAAAGGCAGGCTATTGGTTCGCTATTTGATGAAACACCAAACATCTGCTAATCAAAGAAGTTTAAGCCAAATTGTGCATGATAGATATTACAAAAACAAAGGAGTAAACTATATACATATTTATAAACCTAACTAGATCTGAATTTAATTCATAATACTGTGGAGATAAAGTTTATAAATGCCACTATGAAAAAACCTTTACATTAGTGCGGCTTTTAATGATATTTAACTATTTCTTTTCAACGATCTGACTGTACAGATGTGAAGATTTTGTCAGAGTATTGTTGTAGAATAATTCTTATGTAATTATAAGTTGTGGGTATTGATTTTATAACGATATATTTTCTTATATAATGTTAACGATAGAGATTGTTTTTTTTTTTTTTTTGTTAAAAGATGATTGATCCAAGTCACTAAATCATTTGAAACTTTACACATTTATTTATTTTTATTTCTCCCTGTCACATATTTTTTTTGTCTCTATTTGTCTTTGCAAAGTCAAATTTATCTAATTTTGACTGACAATTTAAAAATATTTATTTATAATTTTACAAATTTATAAATTGGTTCATAAAATAGAATAATCAAATTTTAATATCAAATTTTTTAAATATAAATATTATTATAAAGATAGGTCTAATTTGTCGTTCAAAATTGGTGAATTTGACTTTGAAAAGTCAAACATAGAGAAAATTTATGGGACAGAGGGAATAGATATTTACTTGAGTGTCTAAATAATAAGAATTTACTTCTAATTTACAATTCTCAAGTGTCTGAATTCTTAAGTAGATCTTTACTTCTATACAGTTAGATTTTTAATTAAGTGTCTAAATAATAAGAATTTAAGGGTACTAGTAGAAAAGTTTTCTAGAGTGGCCTTTAAATACTCTTTTCCCTGTAATTATTTTTCCGGGTAGTTCGGGTGATTAATATTTTACATCCTACAACCTAGCATTATACCAAGATCACAAAATTCTACTAGTTATCTAAGTTGCATACCATAAGATTAATCCTCAATGAGAACGTATACTGAAGAAAATCAAGATCATCGGTGATGCATGACAGGTCGGGCTTACATCGAGAATAGAAGACCTAATAAATAGCGTTATGGACTAAGGTCTCTAATCAATTGAGCTTATTGTGAATAGCCTACATAGTGGATAATAGTCTCCAAGTCCTCATAAAGAACATGTGAGTAGATATACTAAGTTAAATTAAGCTTTTAAATAACATGTATAAACTTACTCCTTTATGTTCATTTCCATTCCCCATCAAGATCACTAAATGCGATACAGTGTTTATTATTTTAACTTGATTAGGTGTCATGATTACAGTTGATAAGCAACCTTATGTACACTTAGTTTTAAAGGTTCTTTTAGACATTTCGATATTTAAATTTCTAAAGCAACTTATTTGGTGCATGCTGTGCTCTGTGTTTCCTATATCTCCAACTCTCTGTTCTTATTGTGGGAATGGGATAGTAGTCTTTAATAGTATTTGGGTTTTCATTGCATTTAATGATCTAGTTTGCAGCCAGAAAATTCCGTTAATATCCATTTTTTGTGTTAAATTATTTGGTAGTAAAACAGAAATAGACCCGTGTCTGTACTTTGTGGTCCGATTATCTGCTAGTTCATGTTACAGTGCATGTAACAGCAAATATAATGTAAATTAGTTCTTGTGAATATTGTGGAAGATCTATGAGGTATCAGGAATGTTAACACTTAACATTTTTAATCCACAAGTATACCCTATAAAAGATTGGGGGCTGCCTTACCAGAGGAATTGATTTGCTTTCTGTTTATATTAAAAAAAAATTGAGACAGCACTCCTTTTTGCCCTCAGCTGGATGCTGTGATAGATGCTGAAAAGCAAGCTGCCAAGGACTTGCTTCGTGAAAAGAAGAAAGAAAGGGCCTTGTTAGCATTGAAGAAGAAGAAGGTGCAAGAAGAATTATTGAAGCAAGTTGATACCTGGCTCATCAATGTCGAGCAGCAAGTGAGTTTCTCTACTGTTAATGTCAATTAGGTTCTTGTAATATTTTCTGACTCCTATTTTATTTCTCTTTCGCTCCAGTAGTAATTTCTTGTGTACTTAAATATTTTTTAGTTTTGTAACTGTGCGGTTTTGTCTAGTTGGCAGATATTGAATTAACAAGTAAACAGAAGGCCGTCTTCGAGAGTCTGAAGTCGGGAAATAATGCAATCAAAGCTATACAAAGTGAAATAAACTTAGACGATGTTCAGAAACTGATGGATGATACTGCTGAAGCAAAAGCTTACCAAGATGTGAGTTTCATTATCTTTATTATATTTATACCTCTCTAAGTATCCTCACAGAACATCAGCTGTGATAAGCTGCATGGCTCTATTTTTTATCATAATAATAACACTTTTTAATGATCAAAGTAGTTACATTGGCTTTCACCAAGTGTCAAAGTAAAAGGCCAAGACAGAATAATCCAGCTTTATGTCTTTAATCTTCTCCATTAAAACCAACTAGGCTTTTGAAGTTTTTCCGCTTTTTGGTTGCTTTTTTGTTCTTGCATGATTTTTCAAACCAAATATTAATGCCGCAGGTCTACATAATTTTACAAACTATTATGTAGACTTTGTATCAAACGTGACTAATGTGTCTATAAGAAAAATAATAAGTTAGAAGAATTGCTCTTTGAGCGTGATCTGATATTTCTTATCCAGTAAAGGTCATATGTATGACAAGGTGCCTTGGTTAAGTTCCAACAAATCAAATGTACGTAGTCATTATGTGAGTTATGAATGTATGATCTATCATAAGTAAAACTGTATGTTGTACTGCCACTATGAAACCACTTAATGAAGTTATTGACTCTAAGATTCTAGATTACCATTTATTCTGTTCAAATTTTGTACCATTAAAACATATCAGGGTAACTGAACTATCATCAGAACTTATCGTTTTTTGGGCTTGAGTTATGGTATGGTAACTGAACTTTTCTGTTCACTTAAGCTTTAGATGTGATTACACTAGTCCTTAATTGATATAAATAATGGAGACCTGAAGATATCACCTTTGACTTCGTTTAAAATAATTTTGCAGAAGAATATGAAGCATCTGAAATAATTCTTTGATGTGATCTTGCTTATATATTTCAAAGGTTCTTATTGTGCTTTATTTGAGATGATGACCCTTGCCTCTCCCTTTCTTTTGCCTGTTACTCCTAAATGTTTACTCGACTATTTATTAATCTTTCATCTACATCTCTCATCTTCTGAAGGAAATTAATGAAATATTGGGGGAAAAGCTGTCAGCAGAAGATGAAGAGGAGATATTAGCTGAATTTGAAAATCTTGAAACACAGGTTTGTATTTCTTTTTAATTCTTAAGCTTCAGTTTGTTGGTAAAGAATACTTTGGGAGTGTGCATTTTGAATTGAAATACTTTACCTGCTTCAAAGTACTTCAGGCTTGTGAGTTTTGCTATTACACAACTCTGAATAATCTTGAAGCTATTACAAACTCGCATAACTGGCAAAAAATACTTCAGTTGTTTGAATTTTGTGGTATACTGGTACTTCAAATGGTGAAAATTGTGTTACTTTTTAATGTAAAATGAATCACTTTTTGTTAAATAAATCATTCATGTCAAATGAATCACGTCAATTCGAAATAATTTAAACTTACCTTAAAATTTTGAAACGATTATTTTATTTCAAAATTGGAAGGCGTTTCTTTGGGATCTTCTCGTAGGTGAAATGAAAGCTTGCTAGATTTTACAATTTTTGTTTGAAATAGTATTCTTTTATTATATCTTCTTCTGTAACTAGATTTGCATTTGGCCGACAACATTAAGTTAGTGGGATCTCTTTTCTGGCCAGTTAGCTCTTGTATTTCGAAACTCTGACTACAAATTGTTGCATCTTATCAAAATTTGACATAAATAACTTACACCTTTGTACAGATGGCCCTTCAAGATTTGCCAGAGGTGCCTAAAAAAGTTTCATCTTCCGAAGAAGTTGACGATATTTTGGACCTTCCGAATGTGCCAACTAAAGTACCAGTTGCTGGAGAGGTGGTTGAAGAGAAATCTCAGGATGCTTCAGCTGGCATTTCTGCAGCAACTAAAGGTTATTTTCTCCTTGAAAATTTTGTTATCTGATAAATTTTATCAGTTAATTTCTGAAGATGAATCCTTGGAAGTAAAAAAAAGAAAGAAAATGTTGTTTCGTAAAGACTTTGAAGCTATTGACAGAAGTATGAATTTTTACAAAATCTTGAAATTTAAAATTCACATAGTCATGATTGGTATCCAAACTAAAAGCTAGATTACTTTCAAAAGTGAATTACAGCTCAATTAATTTGAGAGATAATATCAGAAGTTATAGTTCTTTGATTGAATATATACATAGTGGTGGGTTTATTCACTTTCAGTAGCTTCTGGCAAAGCTACTTGGTCTACATTGACTTGTAAAAGTCAAATTTTGAGTAATTTTCAATCAACATTGACATATTGTTTTCAGTCTTCCGTCCAGTTATGAATATTGCCATATAGGGTCCTAGTCCAATGTAATCAACCTTAGCCTAAATTAGAAATGGGAGAGTCCAATGTAATCAACCTTAGCCTAAATTAGAAATGGGAGATTTAGGTGATTATTAGTAGTGATTCCTGGATTTCTTTGCTCATATATGTACACTATATATATCACCACCACAGCTCTGACAATCACCATTGCTACCACTTTCAATCAACACGACTTCTGATTTCCACTATCATGACCGGTTAGACTTCAATTTGTTCGAATTTTGACCAATTATTCCCCTACGTTGTGTCGACATTGTATATTATATCATGACCTGCAATCACCGTCACCACCACCTTCGACAACCATCGTACCAACTCTCTCTTTCTCTAACCAATTAACATTAACTCCATCGTACCAACTCTCTCTTTCTCTAACCAATTAACATTAACTATTCAATTTCTAAAAAAAAAAAGAAAGAATATAATAATGACATTAATGGTTGTTCGTAATTTGTATTAGAATTGTTTTTTGATTTGGATATGCATTATCTGTCAAGTGATTAACAAATATATTGTGATTAGTGCCCTTGGATCAGTGGTAATTTGTTGGGGGGGGGGGGGTCTTATAGCCTATAAAAAGGTGATTAGTAGCATATGAAAAGATAATTTGTAGTATGTAGATTGGTGATTTGTGTAGTTATAATGAGTGATTTGAGATAGGTTTTCAGTTTCTAGATTAAGGTTGGTTTCTATTTTAGCACCGCCTTATATATATTACTAGGATTTTTTGCCCGCTTCGCATGGTGCGAGTTAAAATTTTTCGTATTAAACGAAAATATAATGTTAGTGTTATGAAAAATTGTTTTATGAATAATTATAACAAAAGTTTAAGATACGTTTGGTTTTGGTTAAAATAATGTGTATACTACCGATAATAAATCATATTTTATTTTTGAAAAACCATATTATATATTTGTCTAATCGTAAATCTTATTAGGGGATGTTTGTAAATATTAAGAAGTAATATTGAGTAGACAGAATGCCTTTCTACATATCTAGTTTTGATACGCTACATTTGTTGAATGCCCTCCCGTCCTCTATAATAATCCACATCATTTACGGCTTATTTTCTCATTCCTAGCTTTATGCATGTATATGATGTATTATGCATGTATATATATATATATATATATATATATATATATATAGGTAAATTACAAATAATGTTACAAAGTGTTGTCTTAAAAAAGCATGGAGATGTGCTGATTCCAAGTTTTTTTTCAAGAGTAGCTTTTAAAGTTGTAATGGTCAAGTGCCTCAATAAGGAGGTATTATATAATATTATTATTTGTCTTAAGATGATCTCAAGGCAAGATGGTCCTTATATCTGTACATGTTACGCGGCACGTGCAATACAAAAATTTGTTTTCGTTCTTTTTGTTGAAAAGATTAAGATTTTACTAAGACATTTGGCATTTCCCTGTTTCATCTTGTTTAACAGTAATGGAGGAACCTTTGCCAGCTTGAGGAGTAAATATGTTTATCTGTTCATACTTGCTATATACAGCCGCGTGTTCTCCTGGTAAGAGGTGTTTCTTGCTGCTTAATTTGTGATTGTAAACTTACCAAAGTGATGACCACTGCTTACTAGTCTTCACTTGTACCTTCAGACTTTGGTTGCTGTGGAAATGTATAAATTTTATTTTATTATGGCATTCATTGTGTGTATGTAAAGGGCAATTATAGATTCAATTTTTTCGAACCATACAAATACCGTTTACATTTGAATCAGTTGTGATTAAAGTTTTGCTCCCATAACGTGATAATGTCACAAAAGTTTATTCGGAATTGGAAGTTGACCCCTTTTCTTTTGATTAAATTCCTGAATTTGTAGTTATTTAGTAGGCAATATATTTGGAATTTAAAAATTTTGTAAAAAACTAGGGTCTCATAGATACTCAGGTTAAGTCTATGCATCAGCAAGACTGTTGACATTGAATTTGGGAATTGGATGAAACATGTTAAGGTAAAAAAATATAAGAAAAAGAAGTGAACATATTTTCAAAAGAATTAAGTAATGAAATTCATTGAACCTTGAATAAGTATGTCAGTTTTGCTTCCAAATCTAATTGTTTCTCTACTCTAAATAAAAATTCAAAAATAAATGCTCTCTCTGTTTCTTTTCTGAAGCAAATGCCCCTCTCTTTCAAATAATCTTTTTTACTGTTTTCTTTTTGTACGCATAATTTAAAGTGTAAAATAAAAGTGACCTAT
This sequence comes from Anethum foeniculum, assembly GCA_003724115.2. Classification (NCBI taxonomy): domain Eukaryota; kingdom Viridiplantae; phylum Streptophyta; class Magnoliopsida; order Apiales; family Apiaceae; genus Anethum; species Anethum foeniculum. The sequence continues at coordinate 20,121 of PHNY01109547.1, read as the reverse complement.
ATACATAATTTTCTAGTTATAAATAAATATTGAATGTTATATTTTTAATCAAAAAATGAAAATTATAAAAAATTGTGGAAGTCACTCTTTGTACATTTTCTTAATTTTCCAGTTATAAATAAATATTGAATGTTATATTTTTAGTGAAAAATGAAAATTTTTAAAAATTGTGGAAGGCACTCTTTGTACGGTTTGAAACAGGCGAAGAGGATATTTCAGTCGGTACCTCCCATTTGTTTATGTTTTTTTAGAGACTAGGAAAATAAGCCGCGCTTCGCCGCGGTAATATAATAATATTTTTTAAAAAATATTAAATATAACCCGCGTGCTGTACACGAGTTCTGTTATATTGAACCGGACCGAGCACGGCACGCTCGTCTACGTACACGTGCCGTCTATGTGTCGGCTGAACCGGCATGCCGGCAACTCGCCCCGGCACGCACGGCCCGCTCGTTTGGCCAGCACTACACAGAAGGAATGGTTTGCATGGAAGATAGTGCAGAGATTGTTTATACTGCTAATACCATTCTTCACTGCACTTCATTAGACAGCCCTCAGCTACCAACTTCTACCTAATGCTATTCTTTCTCTTTCCGAATTCCAAGAAAAAAGAGAAGCTCCAAGTGAAGTGCATGGAGAAAACAGAGAGGTACAGTTGTAGACTTGTAGTTCCAGTTTCCACAGGCCGCGTGAACATCGACTTGGTATTTTCATTCATTATCTTATGCAGGAATGACAAAAGACCGCGTACAAGGGTAAGGGTCCATTTTGATATTTATGCGAAAATTACTCAATTTTAACTGAAATGCAACTCAGATTTGCTGTTAAACGTGAAAATTAAAGCGAAACAACCTAAAAAACACGACCTAAACAAAGCGAACCATTACTTAAAAATAATTTTTTCTCTCCTAGCGTTTTGAGAGTCGACTCCAGCCGTAACTTTTCCGCCTTCCAATCTTTCATTCTCCTCCCCCTTTCGCTCTCCCATACTCATACTCTATTTTATTTATCAGTTTTTTTAATAAAACCGAGATCTAATCCTTTTTGGAGTAGATCTTGTTGAGTACCTTATTATCAAGGTTGTTAGTAGTGCCCATCTTTTTAGGATGTTAATGTTTTATATTTTGATGGTTTTATGTGCCTTGTGTTAAGGGTGTCGGTAGTTTTTCTTAAAAGGATTTATATAATATTTTGGGAGATCTGCAGGACTCGCATCGAATCTGGGACCATGGTGGATATAGCAAGAGCTCACCTTTCACAACAAAAAATTGTTCATATTTTGGGGGTATTTGTTACTCCAATATCAGTTGATGTAACTTATAGTTTTTGAACATTGGGCTACAGATGACACTATTTATAGTTTTGAACATTGGGCTACAGATGACACTTCTGTGAAGGTCATTTGTGATGCTACTAGGTTCACAACTAATACATTTTATATTGAAGAATTTGAATATTCTATGTGTTCAATAGTTTGAAAACAAAATGGCTATTGGTTTAGCATTTTTTTTCACAATCAGATTGTAGTTGATAGTTCGGAGATTTGTTCCGGCTTAGTTCCTATGTTTTAATAAATCTCTTGCTTATTCGTCAAAAAAAAAAAAAACGAAACAACCTAATGCCATATTTGCGTGTGAGGAACTTGAATTTCATTTTAAATTTTGAATTTTGACTAAATAAAAAACTGAATTTAAATTTATTTGAAATTCAAAATATTTAAATATCAGTGTAAATATAAAACCTTAAAATAAACTAAATATTTGCAACTGCAATTTAATAGAAGCTTGCTTTAAGTTTAAGAGTTTGATGGTAAGAAATGAAAGTCAAATACTAGTTTGAGATGAAACAACATGCCTCGAAAAGATAAAAGAAAGCAAAAAAAAAAAAAAAAAAAAGGGCAACTTGGAAATCGTAGCTTGCAGCAGGCATACATAAATAAGCATGCAGTATGTTTACTAAAATGGAAAATTACAGTTGAGGGCATTTATTCTTCCTCTGTCTATTTAATCTTCTATATGTAACACTCTTCTAGCTTCATTCTCACACACTCAAAACACACAGTGAAATTAAGTTAATATGGTTAAAAACATGAGGAAGCTTTGTTTATTTGTGTTTATAATCTTGATGTTTAGTAGAAATGGAACTTTAGGTCAAGTAGGTGATGAGGCTGCTGCTGCTGCAAGGAAAGAGATGGTGCCAGCAATGTTTATATTTGGAGACTCTCTTATTGACAATGGCAACAATAACAATCTGGCTTCCCTTGCCAAGGCTAACTATTATCCTTATGGGATTGATTTCAGGGGTGGCCCTACTGGTCGCTTTTCTAATGGTTACACCATGGTTGATGAAATAGGTAACCACAAATCTCTTTATTCTATGTTTTTTTGGAGGTTGTGCATTGCTCAAACAAGTATGTAACGTTTGTTTTTGTTGTAAACCACTGAATATGCAGCTGAGCTCTTGGGTCTGCCTTTAACACCAGCATACTCGCAAGCTTCCACCGAAGATCAAATGCTTCATGGTGTAAATTATGCTTCTGCTGCTGCTGGAATACTCGATATCACCGGAAGAAACTTTGTGAGTGCTGCAACATTGTTGGCCTAGTTCGATAAATTTTAAAATTTTGTTTAAAGAATGAGCTGAAGGTGTATGTAGTTTGAAAAAATTGTATAAATCAAACCAAACCTGAAACTAGGGTCTGGACAATTTTTTTTAACAATACTGATTTATTTTTTATGCATTTGATATATAGGTTGGTCGAATACCATTTAATCAGCAGCTTAAGAACTTTGAGGACACGCTTGATAAAATTACAGACAATCTGGGAGCACCTGATGTAGCACAATCACTTGCCAAATGCATTTTCTTTGTGGGAATGGGCAGCAATGACTACTTGAACAACTATCTCATGCCTAATTACCCCACCCGCAATCAGTTCAATGGCCAACAATATGCTGATCTCTTAATTCAGCAGTACAAAGGCCAACTCACTGTAAGTTTCTAACTAAATGGCATTTTGTGTATATTACCTCATCATGCTAAATTCTGTTTTTCTCTCCCTTCAATCGTAAAATTATATTTCAATACCATGTCAAACATATGCAACATTTAGATTGGGAAGGGTAAGGTGTGCGCATTTGTTTATTCTATGTTCGAAGTTGTTGTTGCTATATGTGTTTGATTTTACAGAGACTCTACAACCTCGGAGCAAGGAAAGTTATAATTAGCGGGCTTGGATTATTGGGGTGCATTCCTAGCATTCTGTCTCAAAGTAATTCTGGACACTGTTCTGAGGAAGTCAACCAACTGGTTTTACCTTTCAATACTAACCTCAAGACAATGGTTACTAATCTCAACACAAATCTTCCTGGTTCCAAATTTATTTATCTTGATATACACAATATGTTCCAAGATATCCTCAGAAACTCTGGATTGTATGGTAAGTAATTGTGTTCTGTTATAACAGGCGTTTAGATATCATATAATTGTTTCAATATATTTTAAAATGATAACAGGATTCTCCGTCATAGACCGAGGATGCTGTGGGATAGGGAGAAACAGAGGGCAGATTACATGTCTACCATTTCAACAGCCATGCCAAAACAGGAACCAATATGTATTCTGGGATGCATTTCACCCAACAGCAGCAGTGAACATCATAATGGGAAGGAAAGCATTTACTGGTAATCAAGATGTTGCTTACCCGATGAACATCCAGCAACTTGCCAATCTTTGATAACTTCTCGATAACTAATACTATATTAATTATAAGTGGGGAGGAAACTGAAATCACTATTAGGTCTGGCAAGTTTGTAACTTCGAAATTAAGAATTTGTTTCCACTTATTATATATAGTAAAAGTTTCTGGCTGCTCTCTATATTTGTAGTTTGGTACTTGGCCCGTGGAAAATTCATATAATTTTGTTAGTATTTATATATCTAACATCAAATATAGAAAAATGCTGTAATGCTATAGGTCCCAAACTGATTTCCGAATAAGCTCCCAAATGCATCTCAAATTAGATTTCGAATAAGCTTCCAAATGCAGTTATATTTAACTTTCTCCATACATCTGTGTAATTTTCTCTTACTGCACGTCGTTTATCGTAAATGCATATGAGAGCTCAACCGAATTCAATTTGGGACATGTACCCTGACTATAAACTGTAATAAGCATTCTATTAATTTACAGCTTTATGATGAACCAGCATAATAACTATACAAGGTAGATACAAGTCATTGGAAATATATATCACAGAAACACTGAAATGATGCATCTCATAGGTTTACAAAGCTTCAATTTCTGAAGGCAACCATGGACAATTTATATATGGTTTGATTTTATTTCACACAACCTTATAGATATTACAGACTAGCTGTATTATCTGTTAGTCAGAACTGATATATTTCATTCTGCATTGTAAGCGGATAAGCTATATTATTTATCACTGGACCATCCATGTCTGTAAACCCATATTGACTGATCATCTACAAAGGAAAGGAAAATAGATCGGTTAAAATTTCAGTATAGTATTAACAACAGAAAATTATAATGTGTTTATCGTTGCTCCATTACCTTGTCATTAAGATAATGATTTGCAGCACTGAGTGTTTCCTCCTTTAAGAAAGAAAAACAGAGGGATAACTGTTAAAACAAAACGATCGGCAAAACATAAGAAAATTATAGATGAAAGAGTATTCCGTCACTATAGAGCCAAAGAAGAAGAATGAAGTGTACATGCAGGAGGCGCTAAATAAATATACAGTGAACAAGGTCTGTGGTGTTCAAATAGCAAATGAATGAGGATGCGGTGATAGAAATTAGGTATCCTCATTGACCAAGCAAGTTACATCAGATACTTCTTCAAAATTTTATTATAAGATTTAAGATATGTGGTAGTCCTATGAAGACTCACAGGGTTGCTGCAGTAAACTTGGCTATTGCCAAAGACTCATCCTTCACCCTTTTCATCCTGGACAAGGTCATGAGTTTAAATCATCACTCCTCTCTTACTTAAATACTAAACATGTTGCTTTCAAGTGACTGCTTTATAACACCTAGTATGTCTATCAGCAATGCTGAGGACCTGCAGTTTCTACTGACTAATATTTAACCACTACTTTCTTAAGAAGAAAAGAGATTCATGATAGGACATTTGAGGAAAGCAGTGGTTTGACATTTGCAACATATACTCATTTTATTGGAATGCTTTAATGGATGCTCTGAGTTAGGAGGGCAGAAAGTTAAATTTTATTTGAGGTCTGTTTTGAAGACAAGAAACTAAAGGGAGCCATATTTAGTCGATAAATTCAGCAAAGCAAGTTAACTAAAAGGTTCTTGCTGAATCTAATATTCTATGCAACCTTAACTTGTGAGGTATCAAATTTTGATATCTTTGTGGTGCATGAAATTAATTTTTTTATATATATACACCAACAATGAACTGTTGGTACTTGTCAACGCTGACCTTATTTTTCAGCAGCTGGATTTCTTGAAACATGATATCCATCTGCATGTTGCAATGTTAGGGATGTATACTATCAGAGATCGTAACAAAAAATTAAAAATATATATATATGGGGTCGAATACGGAGACCTCAATATCACAGAAAATTAATGAAGATAAAAACTATAAAATTTGTTCTTACCTTGACCGACCGAATATGGCTTATCCATACTTCAAGATTCTTTTCAAGCATATGCAATTCATCCATGGTCATTTTACCTGTTCCCCCTCCAGACATATACCTATTCATTTGAATCCTCCTTATTAGTAATTTTTTTTGTTATTGTAAACAACGAATGATTAAGAATTATTATAGTAAGGTTTTGCATTCTATCCTAGTTTCTGAGCTTGAAGCAGCTCAAATGTTAAGTCAACAAGTGATTTGAACAGGTAAGCGGTACCTGAGACTCTTTTGCAGTATATCAATTTCATTTTTCAGCACATCAATCTCCATTTTAGTATCCTGGAAAATAGAGTAGTGCACATCTCATTCAGTTACTTCTCCAGAAACTATCACTAGGCAATTTCCATTCATGCTTATTAAATCATTGAACTTGTATGTAGATTCAAATGATTAATTTAGATCACCATACATTTACATGATCTTCCAATACAACTCAGTTCTACTACATGGTTTGGTTAAGGTTCTACTAAATGTTATTGGCTAATATTGTGTAACATTATCTATTTCAACTGATCTTGCATGAATCTGACACTGTTTAAAGAGAAAATCATTCAACTGTTATGAAAAACTCTCACAACTGTTGAGCTTTATTACTATTACAGTTACAATCAAGATAAAGGTGATGATACATATGCATAAACTCATAGGTGCGGCCTTTTATTTTCAGGGATAAAGTTACGAAGTTATATGTCAGTTTTTAGCTAAAGTTTAATAGAAATACACATATTTTGGGTCAAATTCTACTAACAAACCATCAAACAATAAACCTGCAAGATTCAGGTTCCATGACAGAATCTGAACGCATAGTTTAGTTTAAAACCATAAAGATATGGTTCACTGAAGATACAAATAAGATTTACTAGAACTATAAATACGATTCACCTTGTCCATAATCTGTACCCTAAATTACTTTAGATCTAAAAACACACATATTTTGTACGTCGAGGTAAAGAGGGAGGAAGAGACCTGAACTTGTTTTTCAGTGGCTTGCTGATCCTTAATTTGGGGATCAGCTTCCCTGGTAGAATTCAAATACTTGTCCACAAGCCCTTGCATGGTTCTGAGGTAACAATATTGTTGATTCATCAAATGAGCAAGTATGCAGTATGTAAATTATGCATTACAATACAAGTTTTCCTAGAATAATTCTAAATTACCCTTTAGTAGCAAGGTCATAAAGCTTTCCATGAGCTGAAAAAATAAATACACCAATTTCAGCATCACACAGCACTGAAAGCTCCCTGGCCTTCTTCAGAAACCCTGCTCGACGCTTACAAAAAGTCACTTGTCGGTGCACTGGATTTTCTATTCGCTTCATCTGAATCTTCCCACGAACCATGGTTAATCAATCCTAAGATTTAAAAAAGAAACTTTGGAAACTGATCTCACACTATTTGTCTTGACAAAATGAATAATCTGCTAGGTGTTTAGCCCTTGCAGACAACCTCCCACTAGTTTGAACTAGCTTCGAGGTTGTTGCATTCACTCTTTCTTCCTCAATGTTAGCTTCAAGCACATTTCACCATTTCTTCACAACAAAGGACTCTATATACTACTAACATTGTAGTTTCTACCCCTTCATTTCTATTTTTTAAATATCTTTCTTCTTTCTCTCTCCATATATGCTAAAAAAATAAAACATAGAAAAGAATCACATTGAATATCATTTTTATATACCCGTATATTGTTATTATACATTATTTTTTGTAGTTGGGGGACTGGTAACCAAGAGCATTGATACTCTGAAGTCTCTAATAAATTCTCCCTCAATTTTCCTGTGCTTTATACTAACAAAATGTTATTCTTTTGTTTTTGGATCACCTTTTATTTTGTTTAATATTTATGTCCAATCATTTTAAAAGAACACAATACACTTCTTCAAATTATAAAAAACATCACATCGACCAGCACCTGAAAATGCATAATAAATTTATCTCATTTATTTTTTTTTTAAATATTGTTGTGCATAGTAATGGGTAGTGATTAATGTTGTGTTATCGCATAATAGTAAAGACCTCTATTTTTATCGTGTTTTCGCCAATCTTTCATATGAGAGGAAGAACTCTATATTTCAGTCGTCTTTCAATGAGAAGAAAACCTCTATATTTCACTAGTTGCTCAATGAGAGGAAGACCTGCACGTCAAAGTAAGAACAAAAATAGGAGTATTGTATTTCCTATTTCTTATATGCGGGACACATGCAAATGGCAGATTTTTCTCTCATGTGTTGCCCTGACACAAAGAGATGAATTTCTGTGTCCCTATTCGTCTTCTATTTCTCTTGTGTTCCATTCCTTCGACTATTGTAATGCTTCATCATAAAACAATTTCATATTGGACAAATAGCGTCCAGATTACATTTTCAGTGCTTATCACATATATGTGAGTCATGATGTGACATCTAAATTTGATGACCTTTTGATTCCGTCCCATGTTTAAGGTATATTCTGAACTTCATACTGAACAACTTCATGATTAACCTTAAAACCAGCAAAAATAAACATGATTAAGCTAGATTAATAATATATACGAGTATACTGTAAATCAAACTACTGAATAACATAGACTAATGTCAACTAAAGATAGCTATTATGTCTGCAAGTATTTCTTATATACTTTCAAGAGACATCAGGAGTAATAAAGTTCAC
>PHNY01109522.1:0-11728 GCA_003724115.2 Anethum foeniculum | reverse complement strand
AAAATTCTTGTGTGTTCTTATTATCTTTCTGCATATTATTTTCTGCACTGCATTTAGTCATCTCAGCTTACTATCTTTGTCAGATTATAGAACTGTTTGTAAAATCTCAGTAAGCTATTATCGGGTAAATTTTAAAAGTAATCCTTAGTTAGCCATATTCACCTATTCACCCCCTCTAGGTAGGTGTATTTTCAACTTGTTAGTTATTTATAATTATATTATTATTCTACTTTATTAAATAGACTTTCTCGTGATATTTTTGGGAAAGTGATATTTTTAAAAATGAAATATAGAAAAGTTAACATGTTTTATTTTAGTTGGAAAAGGTAATTGTTGTTTTATTTAAAAAATTTAATTAGTTAGTTATTAATTACAATAAAATTATTGATAAAAGAACGAAAATTGAAAATCGTTGAACAAAAAATTTCAATGAATCGTCTGATGCACAGATTTTCTTTATTATTACATGATTTTTTAATTTAATTTAAATGATTTTTTTTAAAATCAAAATTTGTTGGTTTAAATTTTTAAATGACATGGTTTAATAATAATTATATATTAAAATGTATATTTTTGTGATATTTTTAGAAATAAAGATATTTTATTTGAAAATTATAAAAAAATATTATGTTTGAGCTAAAGAAGGTAACTGGTTAATTATTAGTGATAATAATATTATTATTTTATTTTATAAATTAGAATTGCCCGTGTTATTTTCGTTAAAAGAGCAAGTTTTGTTATTTTAAATAGAAGTAATATGTTTTAGTTAAAAAAGGTAATTAGATAGTTATTAGTAACTTTAATATTTTATTAAATAGAATAGTCCTTGATATTTTTGGAAAAAGAGGTGTTTTAAATGAGGAAAATGAAGAAATATTTTTGGAAAAAGAGGTCTTTTAGTTTGGAAAAATAGAAAGGGTAACCTGTTTTATTTAAAAAAGATAATTGATTTATATATTAATAAAGTAATGGTAATTAAGTAAAAATATTGAAATTATTAAGTAAGGGTAATTAAGAATTTTATCAAATAAAATTGTCCGTGATATTTATGGAAAAGAGGTGGTTTAGTTGAGGAAAATGAAAAAGAAATTTTTGGAAAAAGAGGTCTTTTAGTTAGGAAAAATACAAAAGGTAATATGTTTTATTTTAATAAAAGTAATTGATTTATGTACTAATTAATTAAGATCAAATTAGTAAAAATATTGAAATTATTTAGTAAGGGTAGTTAAGTAATTTCAGCTACCGTACCGACCGACCGACTACCAAACTTTTAATGTTTCGTCTAATATAATATAGATAGAATAGATTTCTAGACCATTTCTTCGATAAAAGATAATCCATCTATTCATAGGCTAAGCCTATATTTTTTTTTTGACGAAAGTAGTAATGTACCCTTTCAACTCTTACCTAAAAAACTCCCAAACCAGCCCAAAACGAATGGGCCATCATCCACTAGACCACTAGGCTAAATATGCATATTGGGCCTTTATTGCATAATAACTGCCAAAGCCCAGCAGAAACAGAGTTTCGGCTTTGGTCGGCGGAGTTTCCTTGTACTCATTGTCTTGTTCACGATTCTAAAAATGCAGAATCATTCTGTATCTATCATTTTGGGTCTTCAAGAAACTCACTAATTTTATCTGGGCTTTTCTTGAAACATGGGTTTGTGGGATTCTCTTCTCAACTGGCTTCGAAGGTATTAATTTTCTTCTTTATATTGCTATACTGTTCTCTCTCTTTTTTTTGCTATATATTTGTGTTTATATGTTCTGTATATTGTGGTGTTGTGTGCAAGCTCAAGATTCTAGCTTTTAGAGTTGTTAAGAATTGGAAATTTTGAATTTTTAAAGTGGCAATTCTTGAGAATTAATGAAAAAGAAAGGATAGTAAGAGGATATTGATATTGATAATAAGGGTATTTTCAATTTGATGTGTGTGTGTGTATATAGTATATATTGTGTGGAAGCTAAAGAATCTAGCTTTTTAACTTTATTATGAGAATTTTTGGGATATCGAATTAGACAAACGATAGTAAGTGGATGTCGAATTATTTTATTTACAATTTGATTTATGTGCGGGTATATACTATATATTGTGTATTTGTGCGGTTGTGGGGAGGTTGAAGAATTGAAATTTGAAGTAGTAGTTTATAAGAATTAGGGAAATGAAGGATGATAAGAGGATATTGATTAGTGTATTTTAACTTTTGAAAACCTTTGATGCTAAATAATAAGTAAATAATTTGTTAAGTTCTTAAGTATTTTATAGTGCCATTTGATATAATTCTATTTAAAGTTTAATATTGTATTATCAAATCGGGTGATAATAGAAGTTAGACCTGTAGTAATAGTTTTCTAATAGGATTTTTTTTATATAAAAAAGTAGAAGGTTTGTACTTTACAAAGATAAAACACCCTCTAAGTCCGATCCGAGCAAGTCAGCACGCCAGGCCTCTTGCAACAAAGTCACTAAGACACTACCCATTAAAGGGAAAATCCCACTCCCGAAAATTTATGTGTTGGAGGGGAAATGAACCACAGACCTTGTGAAACACAAGGCAAGGTCAAAACCAATTGAGCTAGAGCCAATTAGTTCTATTAGGAATTTAGACTTATGGTAATACTTATTTTTTTAGGAATCTAAATAATCGGCAGGATTAGTTCAATATCTTAATCAAGATAGAATATAACTCCTATATAGATGTAACTAACCAAGATTAATGAGAATTGTATGTGATGAAGCGATAAATTTGGGATTTATTTGTGCCTCTGCCGTATCTATTCGCCTTGACCCACAACTCTTTTTTAGAGTGGGTTCTCTTTTTACTTGATTAACCATCTAAGAATTGATCAAGTTGATGCTCTTTTTGCTGCGTAGAAGTATCTCTTATGAGTAACTTGAGCAATCTAAGAACATAGGATATGTTTGGTATATTGAATCCGTGCTTGTAATTAGTCCACAAAATTTTGATGTGGTTAATACTTAGATGTCCACAAAATGAATTAAAAATAATTTAGAGGATCTTTGATGAGAATGGGATAGGCGGCATGTATGAAAATATGGAAAGTTAAATTATTATTTGAGTTCAAAATTGTTTAATTTGACCAATGAAGTCAAATTATTTGAGTTCAAAATTGTTTAATTTGACCAATGAAGTCAAATTAGGCCAAAATAAGTGGGACGGAGGGAGTAATAGGTTTGCATAGCTTTTGAGTACCTATATTGTAGTATTCTGGACAAAGTTTTTAACACCTTGTAACTTAAATTTTAATAAGTATACAACATATTAATAAAAATAAACATATTTATTTATATGTTACTTTACGAACTCCAAAATAGGCACAATTTCTAACTCTTTTCGGAAGACACCATTTGATATTTAGTCCAACATGGTGTGACCACCTGTCCATGACAACATTTTCATTTCTGCCACTTTTAACTTTCACTCTTGTGCCTACTTCAGAACCCAACACTTAGTGTATCTTCTCAGTTGTCACACCCTGTCTTGTGATGCATTCTGACATTATCCTCAATTTCTCCTTCCTTTTGGATGATGGATCCCAAATACTTGAAACTTTCATGGCGAAGTATCATTTGCTTTGGAATACAAAATTTACCCTGCCCTTTCTGGTCTCCCCACCTGTCTTCATTAGGAATGGAATGCGGTCACTTATGTTGCACGTTGTGAATTTTTGCAATGGTTGCTTTGCAGAGGGAGTAAGTTCTATAAAAAATTAACGTAATTGAATTTCAGTAGATATTTCTTTTTCTTTACTTCATCTTATCAATTGTTACATATCTCATATATTCCTTATATGCTTGAAAGAATTCTGCTAGTTCTTAAATCACTCTTTGGATGAAGTTGAACAACCACTCTACAAACTACATGTAGGGAAAATCTAGGGTTCTGTTACTTGGGATTGATTAGAACTTGGTTAAAGAGGGTTATCCAAAAATGTAAAAGTTTTCAATTCAGCGTGTGTTCATTATTTTCTTATTTTCTTCGAAACTTTATGCATAACTATTTATTGTAATTGTATCTTAATTTGTCACAACATATGTAAGTTCCATGGTTATAAGAAGGGAATTTTCAAAGCATAATTTATATTGTTGGCCCATCCTTGTAATAATTAATTTTCAGATATTGATGCCTTAATTTAGTCTATTGCCATTTAAATTTTCAACTACTGTAAACCTGTAGATGAGACTTGCCAGCAGAGATGTATATTGTCATATATATTGCAATTTTACAACTTACAAGTTACAAATTGGTGGTTAACACTGACAGAGAACTCTTACTTGCTGCTCCTTGTTGGTTTAAAGGGCTGGGCTGCAATCTGGTGTTAAGATTAGGGTTATTGTTCAGGAAAGGGAATAATTCTGTGTGTGAACTTTGAAGCATGGTGAATTGGAACAGTACTTAAATAAATATCCGATTGTACCTATTTAAAATTATTGTTAAGAAGAGTATGTAAGAGCTAATACTATATGGTTTCAGGGGTTTAAGTTGCATCATTCATTTGCAAGATCTATATTAAAATAGCCTCTGTTGAGTAGGAACATACCTGAACAACAGAAATATGTTTACAGCAGTCAGCAGGAAGTCTGATAGGGTGCATTTTACTCAATCAGATGATTATGGACTATAGAGATGTGAAAATATATACTATGCAGGACAAGGGTTAAAAATAAGGATAGAATTATGTGGATTAACCGCAGAAAACCCACCTCTCACCTCTCAACCGTAGAAGACAAGTTTGTTAGAATCGCAACCCATAACAACAGAGAGAGAACAATCAATTTCAATAATAATCAATCAATTCTATTCTTATAATAAAAGATTACATCAGCTTATATAGCCACATACAGGTAAATCCCTAAACTTAGTTACCAAGTAACAATCTTCTAATAAAGGAAACAAATCCTTTCTTATTTTCTATCATAATCTATAATATTCCTACTATTACTTATATGTAACATAACTATATTTTAAACTACAGTTTATTATTTTCTAACTAATAATATAAAATAAATACATACTAATATTCTAATTTTTCGTTCCGCATAACTTTGTCTTTATATACTTGAAATTATATGAAATTGTGATAAAACTAAGCGAAGTCAAATTTTGCCAAAGTCTTTTGTTAAATAAAGATGAAGACAAAACTGTAAATAATACTGACAGAGCAACACGCAACTAAACCACTCTTTGCACTTGACGAAATTCAGATTTTTTGCTTCATTTATATGTTCTTGTGATATAATCACCTATGCCGTTTTACTTTAGGAAAAAATATTTTGTGGTGATAGAAAGAATTCTTCTACCTATTCATTTGTATTCTAGTAATTCAGTAATTTGCTATTAACATAACAAAGCTATCGGCCTTGTCAAATTGTATGTCATTCACTCTTCTCACATTCCTATACCACCAGTTTATTTTACAAACAGGAAATGGAACTTTCTCTGGTAGGTCTTCAGAATGCAGGAAAGACATCTCTTGTTAATGCCATTGCTGTAAGTAAAGTTTCAAGCTTTAAATCTTTGTTCATATTTTCACATAACTCTGTCCTAGTTACTTGAAGCAAGATTACTTATATGCTCTACTAAATATTCCGGTTTTTGTTATTCATCAGACAGGTGGTTACAGTGAAGACATGATTCCAACTGTAGGTCTCTATCTGGCTGAATGATTCATTTGCAGATCTGATCCTTCATATTTTGTAATAATTTTCAATTTCTGAGCAGGTTGGCTTTAACATGCGGAAAGTAACAAAAGGCAATGTAACTATCAAACTTTGGGATCTTGGAGGTCAACGGAGGTTTCGCACCATGTGGGAGCGTTATTGTCGGGGCGTTTCCTCGATTCTGTAATTTCTATTTTTTGTTCCTTTTTATATCTTTCAGCTATTCTGGTTCTCTATAGGAAATGCTATCCTTTTATATAAATTCTGATCATTTGTGTAAAAAGAGCAGGTACGTGGTTGATGCAGCTGACAGAGACAGCGTTCCTATCTCACGGATAGAGCTGCATGAGCTCTTGAGTAAACCTTCGCTTAGCGGAATCCCATTGCTTGTTCTTGGAAACAAAATAGACAAGTCAGAAGCTCTCTCAAAGCAAGTACTGATGGATCAACTGTACGTTTTTACTAAATTGAAGCAAATTTTCACACAAATTATATTTGTACTTTTCATACATTTACAAGTCATAATTTTCATTTCCTCGATTCTCTCTATTGTATCAGAGGTCTAGATACAATCACAGACAGAGAAGTCAGTTGCTACATGATCTCTTGCAAGGACTCCGTGAACATCGATATCGTTTTGGACTGGCTTATCAAACACTCTAAAACAGCAAAATGACAACTTTCGCAACTTGATCAGTGTTATATGTAAAGTTTGTTTGAAATTGTGCTAGTATATTACTGGAGAATCCCTGTAATAAGTGAGTGATAATGCTGCAAATTCGTTTTAAGAATATACTCCATAACATTTGGCGTGGATTTTCTGGATAGTACGATTTTTCCACAATCCAGTTCTAGTGCACGCGCTTAATTTACATTTCATGTCGAGTACGAGACGTGCTTATGCAGCACTAAAGAAGTATTCTTTTAATTTGTCATCATGTGTGTTTCTGGTGTTAAAATTGTTCAGTCAAAATGCTAGAGTTCAGTATTGACCATAAAAAACTTACAGTCAGCTCGGGGAAAAATGCGCCTAAAGAGCGCAGAAGCTAGGATTAAGGCTAAAAATGCTACCTATATGCATCACGCACGCAATATAGGATGAAATTATGTTTGCATAGTATAAATTATCTGTCGAATATTATTTTGCTGAAACAGTTATAAAAATTGTGTTTTGGTACGAGAAACTGAGGGAAAATAGTCAACAGTTGTTCATCCAAGAGCACAACAAATGATTAATTAGCACAGAATAATATGGTCTGTGGAAACATTTGGCAGAACCTTTTCTCTTAGCATTTCTCTGTTGGAAGTTTGTGTACAAAGACAAATCTAACAACTGTTTACGTATAAAAACTCTAGCATACAAGTGGAAACAAAACATACTGTAATGATTTAATGTCAACATGCTACTTGTATACTATGTGTACTAGTATTGTATTATAAGAGTAGCCCTCACATGGGTTGCTGTTGGTTGGTATTACATTTAACCATATAACTATTTCAACATCACAGGACATACTAACGTGCAGGCACAATCAACACGCACATTAAAAGCTCAGATCTTGTTTAAATAATTAAGAATTCTATCTTGCTAATTAACAAATAATTTACAGCCAAATGAAAGACTGGATAGAAAGCAAAAATTAAAGTTGGAATATCAAGAAAAGAAGAATAAAGTACTTACAGGGCTCTCCAACCGAGCACAAGAACGGGAAAAGTTATACACACTTCAATAAACCAAGAAAGAATACTATGCTACTTTAGAAATTACAATGCCAAAGGAGAACAATGTCTGCTAGAAAAAAAGATTCACAGTTGAAACAATGAAACAATCCTCACTTCAAAACAAATATCTCCAGAAATAATCAAATAAAAACATTTAAAGAATGCTAATTGTCTTTTAGACTGCACCTGAAGATGGTGGTGCATTGGAATCGGTATCGATAATGTCATTTTGTGGGTCTTGTTGTGAACTTGAGACACAAAGCTCTTGAATTCTCTGTGATACCTCATTCATTGAAGGACGTTTATCAGGATACTGAGCAGAACAGTCGATAGCAAGTTGTAAAAGCTGAACCATATCCTCTTCGACATTTTGATACCTAAGGAGCTCAAGATCAAAAACCTCAGCTGTCCATTCTTCCCTGACGACAGATTGTACCCACCTTGGGAGGTCTACGCCTTCTTCGTTCAAGAGGGCGTGAGTAGGAGCCTTACCTGTTAGGAGCTCCAAAAGCAATACACCGAAACTGTACACATCTGCCTTCTGAGAGACTTTGCGATGATCTGTCACCTCTGGTGCCCGATAGCCATCAAGACGGTTGGGACTGTTATTACGTCCGACCAATTGAGCAAGGCCAAAGTCAGATACACGAGCCTCATATGACGTAGTGAGGAGGACATTTGATGATTTAATATTTCCATGGGAAACTGTAGAGCCTTGGGAGTGGATGTATGCAATACCACGGGCAGCACCAAGTGCAATTGCTGACCGTGTTTCCCAGTTTAAGGGAGTCCTGCCGGCACCTCTGTTTCCTGTAAACATAAAAATAAATATACAACAGGATTACAAAGAAAGCTAGACCAATAATTCCACTAAATAACAGAAAAAGATCAGTGCCTGCTTATTAGAAACTTCTTCACTACACATGTACAACAGATGCTGCAATCAATCATATCTGACATTCTCATCTGTAATACCTAAATTCTGTATCCTTCTTAATGGAAACTACAAAAATCCCCATTTTATACTAACAGATATTATTTCTGTCACAACATCTACAGATGGAGCCGAAGCTAAAGATGTACAGATTTTATTCAAAATACTACTGTACCACCATATTAGACTAATTTTCACAATTTGTGCAGACAACAAAATGCTTCAGTGTGACCTCTATGTATGAACTTAGATGGACATATCTAGCACTTCAATCAAATAATGCAAGAGAAACAAATAGAACAAAAGCCATGTGACCTCAATCTCATCTCTAATCTTTCAAACTTGCAAGAGAGACCCACACTTGGCCCATTCCAAATCATGTCAGAGTCACATTCAAATTGTGCATATGTGCTTGAAAGAGATGTATCAATGACAGCAATTTCATAGCACATTATATCTACAATGAGTTACAATTAACTATATGTTTTGTATTGAGCATATACCAAAATAAAAAAAGATGAAGCAATTCATACTTTAAAATGTTCATGGGGGAAAACACAATGGCATCAAAAATCACTACATTAGCAGAAAAGAATAAATCATGATGTAAACAAATAACAAAAACAATACTTGATTGCAAGAATTTTGGCTCACCATGCAAAAGTGCAGATAAACTTCCCATTGGCATGTAATCATAAACAAGTAGATTCTCCTCCACACTGTAAAAGTAAGCTCTCAAACGCACCAAATTCTCATGATCCATTTTCCCAACACCTTCAATCTTCTCCCGATATTCTTTCTCCGACACGGCCACCTCTCTCAACCTTTTCACGGCCACCACCACTCCTGTCTCCAAGACCGCCTTATACGCTGTCCCGAATGTCCCCTTCCCCAACACCTCAGCAGAAGCCCTCAAAAGTCCTTCCAAATCAAAACCCTTCTCTTGTACTCCGAAAAACACCAGTTTCTTCGCCCCACCCCCACTAACCTTAACCTCTCCTTTATCCTTCAAATCAACAGCATGACCCAAATTACCTTCATTCTCAACCGGTTTCTCAGTACGAATTTCAACAGCTTCACTTTCTTTAACTGCCCTAACATCTTGTTTAACTTCCTCTTTCTTACCACGCTTTCTACAACAAACGAAGAACAAGATCAACAAAATCACCAAAAGCGCTACAACAGATCCAACTACAATCCCAGCAATTGCACCACCAGAAAGTTTATCACTTTTCTTATCCTCACTCCCATCACAAGACTTAAGAGGCCCTCCACACAATGCAGCATTCCCAACAAATGCACTCCTCGGCTTACTCTTAAGCTTAGCCGGAATCTCACCACTCAACAAATTATCCGACACATTAAATTGAACTAAAACAGGCAAATCAAGATTAGGAATTTCACCACTAAGCCTATTTTTCTCCAAGTACAATGTACCTAACCTATTCAAATTATTAAAATCACTCGAAATTTCCCCCGAAAAATTATTCGAAGCTAAATTAAGCCTAACCAAATTCTTCATACCGAATATAAAACTAGGTATCTCCCCGGAAAAAAGATTAGATTGCAAATAAAGATTTCGAAGATTACTCAAAGTTGATAAATCTGAAGGAAGTGAACCCGAAAGTGCATTATACCTAAGACTCAATGTGTTCAACTGAGTCAAGTTCCCGAGTGTATTCTCCGGTAACTTCCCGGAAAGACCCATTCCGGGTATATGGAGCTCCACAATCCGATCCGACTGGCAATAAACTCCGACCCATTTACAAGGAGATGGTTCTGAGGTATTCCACAGAAGGGTTCTTCCACCAACGGCTGAACGAAGCGCTAGAAGCACTGTTTTATCGGCGGCGAGATCAGAATAGCCGGCGGCAAAGAGAGATATAAGAAAAAACACGCCGGCGGCGCCGGAAAAATAGCGAGAATGCGACATTGGTATATGAAGAATTTGAGGAGTACCCAGATGGTGTTTTAGAGAGTTATGAAGTGGGTTGCATTTGGTTTTGTGTAATTTGATTGTGATGGGGAGATTTTAAGATTTGAGAAGATGAGTAGAGTGTTTTTTTAAGGAGAAGATTGATTTTTGATAGGTTAAATATATGTGAGTGATGTAATAGTTGGTAGTAAAAGTTAAGATTCTATTGGGGGAGGATGTTTTGGAAATGTGGAAGATGATTGGGAAACTTCTAAACGAAATTTTGGACTGTGTGTTAATATATGTTCATTATTACCGTGGTAGTACTGGTAATTTTAAGAGACAACAAAAGTACAGCTAAAGTTTTGTAAGACGATTAGCTTCCTTTGTGTATTAACCTAGCACGCGTTTTGGCGGATTTAATTTTGGTATTGACTGATTTTCTTTAAGTAAGGAAGTACGAGATTACCTTCTGTTTGGTGGGTAAATAAGTTCAATTATTCGTGCAATTTGGTTCATATTTGTATTTCCATACTCTTTATTAATAAACGAAACCATATTTAAATGGAACAGGGTACTAAAGTACCAAATTTTGGTACTAGATATTTATGTAATATCTATTTTTCTAATTATTTTATTATCCAGCCAGCTACTTACACGAATAGACTTCTATTCCACTTTGTTTTCTATTAGTTAGGGTTCATCACATTGCTTATAAATATACTTTAATTTTATTAAGTCTCTATTAATAAGTGCAAAAAAAATAATACAACTATAATATAAAAAAAATTAATATAGTACTAAAGGGGGTTATGTATCTAAAATTTTGGTACTAACTAAATAATTATATAATTATTTTTAAAATATTATATTATTAAATCACAACTATTAATACGAATTGACTTCTATATCCTACAAAATTTGTTTTTTATTAGTTAGTGTCCATCCAAGTCTTGATTTACTTTTAAATTGAAAATATTTTTTAACAATAAAGAAATAATAATAAATAACTTTATTAACATTATTATACTTTAAACTGAAAATTATTGATTTAACGAGTGTATTTAATAATTAAGTAATATCATGTAAATTATAGTGAAAAAAGAAAATTATCAAGTCATATTAAATAATATTTAATAATCTAAAATAATAAAGATGTCTGGTTCATAAGATAATTATACAATTCGTTTCACAAAAGAATCCTGTTAGTAATGTTATAGCCAAAATTTGGTTAGGGATCTTCTCGGGTCAAGAACGGGTCAATTGAGTTCAAATTGTGGCAAAATATAAACAAATTAGGTTTTAAGCTGCAAACAAGGAGGATGAGGATGCCACCAGAGTTTAGGACGCTTCCTAGCTTAAGGGAATGAAGAGAGGAATTGGTTGCTTTAACTATGACAAGGTAACATGGAAGGCATACAAGGTGAGGACGCACCCTAGCCTGAGGGCGCGCCCTAACCTTGGAGAATGAA
>PHNY01109492.1:0-16038 GCA_003724115.2 Anethum foeniculum | reverse complement strand
GTAAATAACACCGTTAGTGTTTTAGGTTAAAGAATCGTTGACATTAATATTAAAGAGTATGCTTTAACTATTGAATATAATATTAAAGAATATTATTTGTTTCGGTATCTAACTACTCTTTTTCATAGTTTGGTATATTTTTTTTCGGTACCTAAACTACTCATAAATCGAGCCAAAAAATATAAATTAATATTTAATATATAAATAAAAAAGCCCGGATAAAGCCCGGCCCGCGGGCCTAAAACGGGCCTCATATTTTAGAGGAAGCCCGGCCCGGCCTGGCCCGATTTTTAAAAAAGCCCGGCCCGATCCGTTTTAAAAAAGCCCGGGCTTTTTAAGGCCCGGATAAAGCCCGGCTCGATGGGCTTTTTGTGCATCTCTAGCCCCGGCCCATGGTATTTTTGATTGTTTTAAATCGTTGTTTTAGGCTTTTTCTACAAATTATTTTATCTTTTTATACAAATAAAAATTGTTAAGTAAGGACAATTATGTAATTTCAGCAAGTAATATACCGACCGACCGACTACCAAACTTTTAATGTTCCGTCTATTATAATATAGAATAGAAGTATAGATATATAATATTTTATTTTATTTTATTAAATTGAATTGGCCGTTATATTTTTGGGAAAAAATTGTTTTAGTTAAGAAAAATAAAAAAGGTAACATATTTTAGTTGAAAAAGGTAATCGGTTTATATATAGTAATTGTGATTAAAATAAGAGTTATGAGTAATTATAGCATTTTATTTTATTAAATATAATTGCCTATGATATTATTGGAAAGATAGATATTTTAGTTAGGAAAAATAAAAATGGTAGCATGTTTTAGTTGAAATGAGTAATTGATTTGTATGACAATTAGTGAGGGTAATTTAGTAAATACAACAGTACCAAGTTCCAAGTACCAGACTACCAAAACTTTCAATGTTTCGTCTTTAATACAGAAGTATAGATATCTCGAGTGAGTTACTTTTAATATTCTTTATTTAATGATTTGTATTTTAGTATGTTACTAGTTTATATCCCGTGCGAGATACGAGTATTTTTAATATTTATTATTTCAGTATTTTAACATTTTTACTTTTAGTACATATATTTATTTTTTAATTATAATAAATATTCTTGTTAGAATTGATTTTAAAATAAGTAGGCAGGTATTTAAATTAAATAATCATTTGTGATTTATTTAAAATATGAAATTAAGGATTAAAATCCAAGTAATTAAATATAATGATTAAATAAATTTTGTTTTTGATACTTTAATTTTATTTTAGCCCAAATTAATAGTATACTTTAATTTCGTTTTAGCCCGCTGGGCTCATTCTACCAACCAATGAACGAATTATCTTTAATTTGGTTTTAATTTTGTTTGTCAGACCATGTTATACATTAATTTTATTTCAGCGTGTCAGGCTCATTATACCGACAACGATTACTATATTAATTTTAATAAAGTAGTATAAAGTTTATTTTTGTTTGAGCCCAAACCCCTAATATATATTAATTTTGTTTTAGTCCACCAAATCGACACTATATTTGATTTAATAAAGTAGTATATAGGTTTATTTTATTTTAGCCCAGTCCTCTTATATATATTAATTTTATTTTAGCCCGCTATGTCACTTAAATAAATTAGTATAGATATGTAAATAATAATTAAATAAGTCTAATTAACTAAAAATAAAACATAAGTGTAATTATTAAGTAAACTAGCTTAAAACCCGTGCGATGCACGGACTTTTTTAATACTATATAATTTTTCATCTAATTTTTATTAATTTGATAGTGAATTTTAGTTTAAAAAGGTAATTTATAGGTTATAAATAATTTAATATTATTATTATATTTAATTAAATAGAATTATCCATGTTATTTTGGGAAGTTACGTGGAACTTGGTTAGAAAAAATAAAAAAGATAAAAAGGAGGTTTTTTATTTGAGAAAGACAGAAAAGGTAACGTGTTTTGATTGCCCGTGATATTTCTAAAAATTGAGGTGTTTAATTGATAGAAAATGTAACATGTTTTAATTGAAAATGTTAATTGCGTGTAATATTTTTATATAGTGTATAAAAACCTTTTTATGAAATTACTTTTTTAGAAAATATATAAGTAAGGGTAATTATGTAAAATCAGCGTGTACCAAAAAATAGGTAACGACCAAACTTTCAATGTTTCGTCTATTATAATATAGTATAGAAGTGTAAAACAACCAAGTACCAAAAAACAGGTACCATATCAAATTTTTAATGTTTCGTCTAATAGAATATAATAAGTATAGATAGATAGTATAAATTAGTATAGATAAATTAAAATATAAGTATTAAAACAAATATAATTATATAAAAATAAAAATAATTTAGTAATTATAATAAAACTATCAATATACTTATATAAAGGAAAGGAGAAGACGGGGGCGTTTATGTAGCGCCTCTCAGATCGTCCCGTTCTATTTTTCGAATTACCTTAATTTTTTGAACTAAAAAATATTAAAAACTACAATTACCTAAATTATAGCTGAATCGGATTTTATCTCTTAGATTAGTAGACGCCAAGTCATCTAATTCTACAAGAAAGCAAATTCCCATTTTTATAAAATTATAGCGGATAAAATAAGTCAGAATCAGATTCTATCTCTTAGATAACTAAACGTCAAGTCATAAAATTCTTAAAGGAAGCAAATCCATATCTTTTATAAAATTATATATGTCCACCAAGTTTACAACACCTATATAAAGGAACCCACCCTTCAATTTCAGAATTACGAAGGGCACAGTTCCAAACACATCACTTGAAATTACATCTTGCCTTGATTATTGGTTCTTCTTTAACTATATGTATTATTGTTTGATTGATTTTATAATAATAATAATAATAATAATAATAATAATAATAATAATAATAATAATAATAATAATAATAATAATAATAATAATAATTTAGAATGTTTGATTGATTTTATGATTTTCGAATGCAGGCTTTTGCCTAGAAAGAACGGTGTTACTTTCATTTGCACTTGTGTTTAAAACTTTATTTTGCATATTATGAAGTTTTAACACTTTGTTTTGTTAAGCCTTTAAATGTATGTTATTATTTGATTGGTTTTATGAATTTATAATGCTTGATTGATTTTATGATTTTAGAATGCAGCCTTTTGTGCGGAAAGAACGGAGGATGGTATGGATCATTTAGTTTTAGAGTTGATTGATTTTATGATTTAGAAAGTAGCTTTTTGTTCGGAAAGAACGACGAATGCTATGGATGAGTTAGTTTTAGAGGTTCGTTTCATTATTGAGGTTATTTAATTATAAAAGGTATTTGATATTTAAATTAAAGTAATTTATATTTATTATTTAATATTAAATATAGTCAAAAATATATTTAAAAGCTGTTGTATCGTTATATTTAATAATTTTATTAAATATATTAAAAAGCTGTTTTTAATAATTTTTTTAAAATATTACTGTATTACTATCGTAAAGCACGGCTTATTGTCCTAGTTAAATAAGATTAGACGTTTGAGGGGTTCTACCCGGGGGCAAAGGTATCCCACAAAGTTTGACAATGAATAGGAATTGTTGCTGCTGCTTATTGTGTCCAGTGCGGGATGTAAGACCCGTATAAGACATGAATAAATACAGCGATGTCAAGAGGGAGCTTCTATCGGTTTTTTTTATCGGTGGAAGGTCCCGATTCCTTTATTTTTAGTTATGTTGTTAAAGATCTTGTCTTCTTTTCAATAAGTTCCAAATTTATTTAGGTTTTGTTAGTCTCTCATTGTGAGAGTTTTGATTTTGTTTTGGGTTTGTTTTGGTGTTTTTTATGGCCGAGGTTATAGATCGGCATGATTTTCATGGGTTTTATTTAAGGATGAATGTTATTATGGGATCGCATCTATGGTCGATTGTCCAGAACCATCAGAATACAGTTAATACGTCAATTTTTGGCATCAAGGAAGCTGCAGGGCGCTTGCTTACGGAGTGGAGGAAGGCTCAAGGACAACAAAGGGCAACGGGGATGAAGGTTATTATGAGATCGCATCTATGGTCGATTGTTCAGAACAGTCGGATAAAAACAAGTACCTACATTCAAATCATCTTCAAATTCAAATCGCTTGGTTGCATCTCCAACAAAGAAGGATTTAACAGCCGATTTTTTTACACAATTGTGTCAGATTGTGTTGATCTTTTTAAGCATTTGATAATGTGCTAGTAGAGTATATTTATAGGTCTGTGAATGTTGTAGTCCATACGTTACTAAGAGTTACTCATTCTATGCCAGACTTCCAGGAGTGGTTTAATGTTTCTCCGGATATTATTTCTGATGTACTGATGATTGATTCAATTTAATATAAGCAAGTACTTTTGTTTTAAAAAAGAAAAAAAAAATGCACCGATGTCAATATATGTGTATCAATTTTTAATAGCTTGTTTTTTTGATACTTATATATAAGCTTATTTTATAAAAAAATATAAATAAGGTTATTTAGGTAAAATTATCCTGTATCAAAAAACAGGTACTGTACCAAAATTTCATGTGGTGTTTGACTGGAATGGATGGAAATGAATGAAATGGAATGGATAAAATTAAAGGAAATAAATGGGAGTTGGAGAGAAGATTTGAAAAATAGAATAGATATGTAAAATTGTTATGATAACATTTATGAATTAATGGGGCTATTATAGAATGGAGCATTCCATCTTAAGTTAGGGTGTTTAAGTTATAGTTTAGATGATTAGGAATGGAATGAGATAATGAATGAAAAAATTAAATTTTTTAATCATTTTATACTTAAAATCTCATTCCATTCCATTTCATTCACCTCAATCAAAGACAACATCAATGTTTCATCAACAATAATATAGTATAGATAAATTGATTCCATTAATTGAAAAAGTAAGTATATCCTAAAGTATGTGTTTAAATTATAATAATTTTATGTATTTTAAGTAAAATATATCTTTAAAATAATCAAATATGTTAAATTTAGTAATAATTTTTTAAAATAATTAGACCTATTAAAACGGTTTAAAAAGAAATAGGTAACAATTTTTTATATTTTATTAATGACCAAAAGATGTAGTATATAGTATTTCTTAATGTGTATTAATGATCATAGAAAATAATATAATTTGGTGTATCTATAGAAGATAATATAATTCAATTTAAAATGTAACATGTTTTATTTAGAATTAATGGTAATATTATAATTGTAAGATATAATGCCCATTTGAAATTTTTTTAAATAAGTGACTTATTACTTAAATTGAACAAGTGTTGTATAAGTGATAAGTAGATGAATACCTATAAGTTATATAAGTGTTTAGAAAAATTTACTTATAAGTCGGTAAAACTTTTATTTAAAAAATTAATTTTTAAATACAATTATCTTAAGTCATGAATTTAAATTAGAAAAATACTTAAACATATATGTTATAAACTAAAATTAATAAAAAAATGAAAAAATCGAAATAAGTTAGGAAAAAGTACGTCGTTACCAACTTTCAACTTATCAACTTATAAATTATAATTTGTATTTATAAGCTGGGTCGACAAACACTCCTAGATAAGTACTTACGGGCATAAAAATAGATAATCCCCTTATGAGGGGATCGCCAAGTAGGTCCATAGTATAATTGGTATTTCTAAGTGTATAGTATTTCTAGATATGTACTACACAAGTATTTCTGAGAAAGGTTGCATTTAGAACCGAAAATAAAGTGATGCTGAAAGATTCATTAATGTGTGTGATGGCAATGCAGTTTCAATTGAAGCCATTGGCACTTTAAGATTATCTTTTGAAACAGGTCAATTCATTGAATTAAGAGAGACTTATGTAGTACCGTTATTTAGACAGAATTTGATTTATATTTCTGATTGGACAAATATGGTTACTCTTGTTTGGACAAATATGGTTACTCAACGGATGGATGGGCACTCGTGGTGGTTGATGCATGTTTTTGTAGATTAATATGTCGTTATGATGAAGAACGGTATTGAGGTCGCTATACGGGTTTGAGTGATTCTCAAAAGTTGGAAGAACGAGATGAAGGGATTCTTGTTCGAGGGAGGCATTGGCGAGCGGATGTCGATGGCTTCATGGGTACCATTCAATCTGATATGGAATATTAGGTTGAAGGAGAGGATTGTTGGGTTTCAACCTAATAGGTTGTATGGGCTTGGTGATGGAAGACATAATTGGATTGGGTAATAATTGTATGGGTAGACAATTATTATTGTAATAGGATTGAGTAATAATTGTATGGGTAGACAATTATTATATATGGTATGTCTTGGTCATAAAGTTGGAAGATTGGACATCAAGAATGGAAGGCTTGTATAACAAGTATGGTAAGACTTGTACAACAAGTATGGTAAGTCTTGATAGCTAAGTTTGGGGTGGCTATATATACATAGTCATATTGTTTGATTATATGCTTGAGCATTGTTTGGCTTAAGTATTGGGTTTGGGACACCGTTGAGGTGTTATGTATTGATTGTATTATTGATAATTGTTTGGATTAATAATACAAGTTGGGACATGGGTTTGCTGCATCATATATGTATTGTGTGGGTATACTCCACATTGGTTGTTGTGAATCTCGTATGTGCGTGTGTGCGTGTTTCCTCCTAACAAGTGGTATCAAGAGACGAGGTTCGTGTTTGTGGAATTGGGTTTGAGGAAAGTTTGAGATTCAATTTATATGGCAGAGTACGTTGATAGAGGCAAAATTACGTGCGCTATGGAGGTTGACTTGCACCGTGGATCAATTTGTTCGGACTCGAGATGGAAGGAGATGGAAGAGATCATCACAATTGCTTTAATGGCTTGATCAACCAGCTAAAGATTTTGGATGATGTTGTTGTTCTTCTTCAAGAGGCTGAAGGATTGTGAAAGTAAGGATCGGGTGACTCAACGGATGGATGGGCACTCGTGGTGTTTGATACATGTGATTTTGTAGATGGATATGTCGTAATGATGAAGAACGGTAGTTTGGAGGTTACTATACGGGTTTTAGTAATTCTCAAAAGTTGGAAGAAAGAGATGAAGGGATTCTTGTTCGAGGGGAGGCATTGGCGAACGGACGTCGATGGCTTGATGGTTACCATTCAATCTGATATGGAATATTGTGTTGAAGGAGAGGATTATTCGTTTTCAACCCAATAGGTTGTATGGGCTTGATGATGGAAGACATAATTGGATTGGGTAATAATTGTATGGGTAGACAATTATTATTGTAATAGAATTAGGTAATAATTGTATGGGTAGACAATTATTATAAATGGTATGTCTTGGTCACAAAGTTGGAAGATTGGACATCAAGAATGGAAGGCTTGTATAAAAAGTATGGTAAGATTTGTATAACAAGTATGGTAAGTCTTAATGGCTAAGTTTGGGGTGGCTATATATACATAGTCATATTGTTTGACAGGATATAACGAATACTTAAGATGTAGCCTTAGGTATTGTTTGAGAGATGCTTGAGCATTGTTTGGCTCAAGTATCGGGTTTGGAACACCATTGAGCTGTTATTGTTTTATTGTATGCTTGAGCATTATTTGGCTTAAGTATTGGGTTTGGGACACCGTTCTGGTGTTATGTATTGATTGTATTATTGATAATTGTTTGGATTAATAATACAAGTTGGGACGTGGGTTTGCTGCGTCATATATGTATTTTGTGTGTACTCCGCATTGGTTGTTGTAAATCTCGTATGTGCGTGTTTCCTCCTAACAAGACGGGCACCCATGCCCTGGATTTTGTCCGTGATGGCCGCAGCCCAGGGAGCAGCCTGAGGAAACCCACAGTGAAAAGAAACAAAGGAAGGAAAATAGTCAGGCAACTGAAATGTCAGGCTTAGCAAGAGAAAATATATATACATAAAAGAGGATCGGCCGCGGAATAAGCCAGAGCGTCACGAGGGAACATTAAGCCCTTACATACGTCCGAGCCGATCTCCCTTCGCCGTTGTGGGAGCCGGGCAGGCCACTGCGTCCAAAACCAAGACACCCCATTTGGGGGCATAAGTTTGGGCGATGTCACTCTTAGAAGGTGGGCATTTCCGAGGATCCACATTAGCCTCCGAGGACCCCTGAACTGCGTCCCCGGAAACTTCGATCGACGGAACTGGTGAAGGCATCTGGTCGGGGGACCCTCCCTCAGGATGGTCTAACACTGGTGGGTCGGAGCCCCCAGCTTTTTGTACTCCGGCCAGAAGCTCCGCCGCTCTCTTCTCTTGAGCTTTCTTCTTCTTACTTTCGATCATAGCTTCCCTGGTAGACACTTTATGAAAAACAAAGAGCAGAATGTGAAGTTAGAAAAGGATAGCTGAAGCTGAATAATAATTGGGCAAATAGCAGATAACGGAAAAATACGCAAACAACAAAAAGACAAGTAAAGAGCGTCATCGTGTTATTGTTACCCCATAGGGCGAAGAGCCAATCCATGTTTCGACTGTCTGTCAACAGGACCTTGGGTAGTTTAAACTTCACCAACTTCTCGTATCTGGCAGCCTCTTCGGCTGACAGAGTCGGCATCAGGAGCTTGGTCGGATCAACCTCACGCCAAACCCCGAACTCGGCGAGCTTCAAACTAACCAAGTAACACCAGTGGGTGTGGCTCTTTTTGTTGCTGGAATTGGTGAAACACCAGTCTGAACGGCCGTCCAGGCGGGCGATGGTATAAAAATCATTGCTTTTGGGGTTCCTTTTGAAGTCATAGTGGAACTAGAAAAGTCGCGTAGCCGTTAGGATCCATCTGTCCGAAGGCTATATTGATCTGACGGAACAGACTTTTAAGGAGTTAGAGAAGTGGTACCCTAACAACCCTATGACACATCCCCCAAAGCTTTCAGGGACATGAGGGGTTTTGTAAATATGATCTTCCTCCTTTGGACGGTACAGGTGATAGACCCCTCGGGGAATATGATAGTCGATATAGAACTCCTCTATGCGGGTTTTGGTCAGCTGAGAGGGATTGTTGGCCGCCGTGTACGAGGATATGTTTTTGAAGTGGTTGGATCCCATGGGTACGGAAGACCACGCCGAAGGGCCTGCCTCTATAGACAACCGATCCATGCCTTCTATTCGCAAATGAGATCTATTAACCATGTACTCAGAGTAAAGAAATTAATGAGGCGAAGGAAAGAAAGGTCGAGTATAGCGGGCCTGGACCGGTTGGGTATCCTAATAATCCGAAGCAACTTTGGAAAATGTCCAAGGGTCAGTTCCTGAAGGACATCCTGTGGATAGAATGTCCCGAAGGGCGTTCTTTCCTAGAACATTCCCGCATACCATCTTTAAACCCATAAGGACAGCTGGAAAAAAAAAATGTTGCCCAGAAACTAAGGTAATAAGAAAAATCCCTAAAACCCGCCTGAAAAACCTCGTAGTGTGATAAACAGGAAGTGCAAAAAACAAGAGCCCAGAAAGGCACAAAACCAAAACTCAACACACATAGTCTCAGATACACATATAAAGTAAGCAAAGGGCAAGAGGAATTGCTGGAACTAAAATGTGGAGACTTACTCTTTTGGAGAAAACTAACTGCCGGAATGGGGTGCCTGGGGAATTCGGAGCCAACGACGCCCGTCTTGATTATCTTCAAAGAAGTTGGCGCAAAGAAAGTGGGAGCGTTTCACTGCGTGTACAGTTTGGAATAAAATGATAAATAGCACATACACTGTTTATATAAGAGAGTTGATGTCATGCTTCTTCGGTGACGACAAGTTGGTTTTAAAATGAAGGGCTTGGATTGAATTCGTTTAAAATTTAAGGGCCCCGATTGAAACGAGAATCTCGAGGAGAGACATGTGTAATCATTAATGCCAGTGTGGATTCCCAAGCGATTTTTGATAAGGCGCGGTTTTTCCCAAGCCTGCTGAACACACTGAGCTGGGGACAGGCCGAAGCCCAAAGAGGTGTTGAAGAGTTTACATTATGCGCTTCGTCTAGCTCAAAGAAAGGCCGAAGCCCAGGGACATGTTGGAGTTACATATCTCTTTGTTTTATCGGCCCAGGCCGAAGGTTCAGTTTTTCTATTTAGGTCGGCCAGATATAAAGACCCAAGATCGGTTTATAAGAGGCCCATGGGTTGAGGCGGTTAGGCGAGAGTTCGTGGAACTAGAGGAAATGTGACTATGTGCCAGTAACGTCTTTCTGGCCTTCCCCACGATCGCTAACGAACATTGAGGAAGATAAAGCAGGTTGGGTACAGGTTATTCATTCAATAACATTTTACACATCACATTCTCTAAGCACTTGTATTCATAAAAAACCTACTCGACCAGATTAATTTATTCTCACACAGGAGGTGAATTGGGGGGACGGTCCCTCGCATTCTTTTCATTGCAGGTCCTTCCGAAGGAGGTTCATTGTAACCGAATGTACAGAAATCTGGTTCCAACAATAAGAAATAAATATAAAAAATTATTGTTAGAGTTAAAATACAATATATATATATATATATATATATATATATATATATATCACTATGACTCAATATTTTATAATATTTATAAGGAACACACTAGTACACTATGGAGTTGCTTTAGAGGACTTATTTATTTACAATATTTTTAAGTTTTTTTAAAGAAGTTATTTTAACACATTGTTAGACTTTCTCTTGATGTATGCCAAACCCGGGACAGCGAGCTCAACTATTATTTACCAACGGTTTTTCTAGTGTTGGCCTTTGTACTAAATTTTATAAGGGAAAATCAATTTTTTTATCACTCAACTATTTATTCCTTCAGAAACCTACCACTCAACTTACATTTTAATTTTTTTTTTTTTATCACTAACGTCACTTTTGTATTGAATTATAACTCATTCCGTTAATTTTGAAGAATACAACCGGAAAAAGAAGAACATGTTGCCAGAATCTGGGTAGTCCGGTTACCGACCGCTGTTCCAACCACCGACCGCTTTCCAGCCAAGCCTAATATATGGTCAAATCGGCTCAGTTTCATGTGATTTTTCAGACCAAATCACTCTATACAAACTCAACAACTCGTATATAGTAACAACAATCACAACCAAACTGTTTCTCGACGCTTCCGTCGAGTTCAACAAAAAAATCCGGCCAGTCCAAAATACGGCAATACTAAAATTGAACCAAAACTCAATAAAACTTAATACATATGAACCAATACACTCATACAAGGCCATTACACTAACTTATACTCACAAACGATCACTCAACCAACCGGAAAAATGAAGAACAAAAGTGGCGGCTACTTTTTTCGGAGAACACAAAATCATAACACAAAAATCACGAAAAAAATACATACAAGCTCAAATTGAACGATTTATGCATTCATAACTTGAAAACATGTGAACGACTAACCAAAATGAATCCCTAAATTAAGTCAAAATTGGAAGCTTACCCAAATCGATCTTTGTTGATGAAATCATGTAAAAGGTTTCACAACGATCGATTTGGTTACTTAAACTCCGAATTTGGACTCCAAATTCACTTTCAAATTCAAGTTTGATCTTCAAGAACACCAAAGAACACTTGAGAGCTATTTTAAAATACAGGTCGGGTTATATCTTATAGGCGGGTCGCGTTAAGATGTCAACTTTAATGTGTTTTTGGATAAAATTAATGGAATGGTCTAAAATGAAAAATAAATACAACGTTAGTGCCGATAAAAATAAAATATTTAGTTTAGTGGTAGGTTTCTAAAAAGTATAATGGTTGAGTAATAAAAAAATTCATTTTCCCATTTTATATATTTGACTTATTTTGATTCGCTTTAATGTTTTAATAGTGGGGGACTTCCAGCATACACAAAAACTACCCCAATCAAAATGAGCTAAACATATAAAAATTAACGGCCAGGTGTGTTGGACACATATTGAACTTTTAATTTCCGGCGACAAACACTTCTAGAGATTGAACCCGTTTCGGTTTATGGTTGTGTAGACCGTGTTAGCCATTCGGCCCATTTAGCTTTTGTAGGCACGTGCATGTGCCATAGCTCCCTCGAAGGGGCCCAGTTTATCATTCCAACGGGTCGTCTTTCTTCCGAGTGGCCCCTGTTTGTTGTCCTTAAGAGCACCCGCAGTGCAAGGACAATTGATACCTCGGGACACTCAAAGTGTCCAAGTGGCTGGACAAAAGCAAATATCACCACTGGAAGAGACATTTTGAAGTGGCTGGAGCCACTGTCCCGGGTCGGGGACATTTGCCTTAAATTGATTTTTTAATATTACTTTTTCCAAATAGTAGAGATGCATGTGACTTGTGAGTGTTAGCATTATTCATAGCTTTTAGTTTTAAAACAACGACTATATTATTAACGTTACGAATTATAACCGTCATAAAAATGGTAACATTTTTATTTCTATAAATACCAATTTCTATAGCCTTATTATTCACACTCCTTACTTCTAAATTTTTTTTTAGCAAAAAATGAATCCTAATAATCCTCCATCTTCAAATCAAAATTCAAATTCTCAAAACATAAACCATCAATTTCCCTATCCATATCCAAATTCCTATTCTCCAAACCCACAAAATTTAAACTTTAATTCTCAAAATTTGAATTCTCTTTACCCATTTTCACATTCTCATAATTCTCAATTTCCATTTTCATATCCTCAAAATTCACCCTATCACTTTCCACTTCCTTCATTTTCAAATGCATAATTTGAAATCCAACAAAAACCAATTAATATCCAAAATTCTCCAGAAACACAAGTGTCGGTCTTTGGCCACAAAAATATTATTGATCTAAATGATGATTGTGAAGAAAGCGAAGATGTACGAGAAAATACCGGTCTGTGAAAGTGGGTTGAAGATAAACTCCTAATAAGTGCATGGTTGAATGTGTCAATTGATCCACTAGTCGGTACCGATCAAAAGGCCGAAGCATTTTGGAATCGAATTCAACAATATTGGGAAAATGAATCTCCTGGGATCATTAAGAGAGGAGTTATGACAATTAAAAAAAGGTGGCAACGAACAAATGAAGGTGCTCAGAAATTTGGAGCGGCTTATGACGAGGCTCAACGAACAGCTGGGAGCGGTAAAAACTTGGACAATTTAATTGAGAAAGCTCGCGATTATCATTTAACTAATTTCAAGAAGAAGTCTAACTTTGAGCTTCATTCACGTGAGCTTCGTAGACATCCCAAGTGGAGACCTCCTCAAACTAGTGCAAGTTATAAAAGAACTAAATTAAGTAGTTCTGGAGCTTACTCATCAGAAGGAAATAATGATACACCAACATCTGATGAATTTGAACCGGTTCGTCCTAAAGGTACAAAATCTGCAACTAGTAGGAAGGGGAAGGCTACAGCTGCAGAAGTTGCTGAATATGAATCTATACAAGTTACAGACAAAAGAAGAATGGATATAATGGAATCATTAAACGAAATTCAACTAAAGGAGCTTATAGTGAAGCAAAGTGAGATGGATTTACAAGTCATTATGGCAGATACTACTAAAATGAATGATGCTCAGCGAATGGCATATGCTAAACTGCTTGAAGAAAATTATGGCAAGAAACTAGCTAGTGTTTGTCTTTTCTTATTTGTAAACTAGCTGTTAGAAGCTAGTGTATGTTTTTATTTGTTTGTAAACTAGCCGTTGGAAGCTAGTGTTTGTTTTTATTTGTTTGTAAGCTAGTCGTTGGAAGCTAGTGTTTGTTTTTATTTATTTGTAAACTAGCCGTTGGAATATATTCTTTTTTACCTTCTATATAAACTAAATGTGTTAGTTCTTTCAATTCACATCAAACACTAACATGAATCAAACACCCTCAATAGAAACTTTTGCTAAGGAATTCACTGAAGAATTCATTGAAGAGTTCAGCGATGATGCTAAACACAATCGTCGACTCGATCTTTTTCATAAAATATATGGACAAAGCTCAACAACATCCACGCCTCGTCAAAGTATTTATAGAAATCGTGAAGCAGGTCATCAACGTCTAGTGAATGATTATTTTTCACTGAATCCAGTATATCCAGAAAATATATTCCGACGAAGGTTCCGTATGGGAAGACATGACTTTCTTCGTATTGTGGATGCTGTTTCAAATTTTGATCCATACTTTCAACAGAGGATTGATGCAGTGGGAAGAAAAGGTTGGCATACGGTGTCTCTGCTGATGCTGTTGATGACTATGTACGTATTGGAGAGAGTACCGCAGTTGAATGCTTGAAAAAATTTGTCTCCACTGTATGTACGATATTTGAGGGTGAATACTTACGAAAGCCGAACTCGAATGATGTCCAACGTCTATTACAGATGGGTGAAGCGCGTGGTTTTCCTGGTATAATAGGAAGTATTGATTGCATGCACTGGCAATGGAAAAATTGTCCAAAAGCATGGAAGGGAATGTTCATGAGTGGTCACAAAGGAGTTGTAACAATTATACAAGAAGCAGTCGCTTCATCTGATCTATTGATATGGCATGCATTTTTTGGAGTTGCTGGGTCAAATAATGACATAAATGTCTTAGATCTGTCACCAGTATTTGATGATGTGCTACAAGGTCGTGCTCTAGAGGTAAATTATACTGTCAATGGAAACAATTATAATATGGGATATTACTTAACAGATGGAATCTATCCTGAATGGTCAACATTCGTTAAAACGATATCTCGCCCACATAGTAAGAAAAAAAAATTATTTGCAAAATATCAAGAAAGCCAACGAAAAGACGTTGAACGAGCGTTTGGTGTGTTACAATCCCGTTTCATTATTGTACATGGTCCGGCACGCTTTTGGGACAGAGCAGATCTTGGGAGAATCATGAGAGCATGCATCATAATACATAATATGATTGTTGAAGATGAGAGAGACACATATGCCACTCAATTTGGTCCACTACCAAGCTATGATGATACAACAAATGGCTTACCGGAACCAAACTTAGGGGAAGAACCTTTTGTCCCGTATGAAACATATATTCAAAACAGTATGTAGATGCGTGGTAGACAGACACACCGTAAGCTAAAAAATGACCTGGTTGAGCATATCTCGCAGTTTCATAATAGTTGTTAATTTTTTTAAAATTGTAACGTCTATATTTAATGTATTTTATTTCATGTTTTTAATAATATGATACATTTTAATTATATTTTTTGTCTTATTTAATTAACATATTTAAAATTTTAATTACTTTTATTTGATTACTATAATTTTAAAACTATTATTTTATTAAAAAATTTAAGCTAGTACATATTTGAGTTACGTTGTGTAATGCAAATTGAATAAATAAGTTTAATAATCAAGTTAATAAACTAGTTAGTTATTGCAACTATAAAATATTAAAAAAATAATTTTAAAAAGTGTGATAAATTACCCCTGCGTTGGAGACATGCATCCACTTCTTTTGTTTGGGTTACATTTGCTTAGGTAGATTAAAGAATGGGGTGAGGAAAATGTAAAACCGGCCCTGCCACTGTTGATGCTCTAATTCTTTGTCAAATATTCAAATGTAATCCTTTGTGTTCGACTACGAGTAATAATATTTTATCAATTAGTAACAAAAATTTGATTACTTTTTTTAATAACATCCATACTAAATTATTATGTTACTGCTCTATAATTATTCATGTAATATTATATAAACTAACTACAGGCCCGTCTTAAATTTTTTGGAGGCCACATGAAACTCAATTTCTTTTAGATGATTATAATTTTTTAATACATAACTTTAATATATAAACAAATTTTTTATTAGCATGTGATATGTAAACAACTTTATGATATATAAGACCAAAGAGAATATATACAATAACTTTTTTTTCATGTTAAGAATGCTATTAATTGTCATGGATACTGTTGAAGCTTGAAAATTGATTGAATAAAAAAATTAATAGCACGAGTACAAGCTTGCAGATAAAAAGGAGTATTTATAGAATTAGATGACATGGCTTACACATAATGTAATTTTCCAGGAAGAAGGCATCATTTGCAAATATTTATGAAACACACACACACACACACACACACACACACACACACACACACACACATATATATATATATATATATATATATATATATATATATATATGT
>PHNY01109363.1:6830-29359 GCA_003724115.2 Anethum foeniculum | reverse complement strand
AAACCTAGATAAATCTCTTTGATTTGACCTCCCGAAACTTCTTATAGTCTCAATTTTATTATTGCATCAGCAAATCAAAAACCCCTAAATTCAAGAACTTGAAGAACCCTAATTGACTAACATCCGTTAGTCAAATTTAGATGGAATGACGCTAATCAAAAAATTTATATGTATAAGGATCAAAAAATTTATTTTATTGAACAAGGACCTATACCAAAAACAGCATATAGTTAAAGGACGGATGAATTAATTTTCCCACAGCATTGCTATTATTGTACTTCAAGTAATGTTTGGTTGAGAGAGGGAGGAGATATGATTGGTCAAGAAACTTGAAATCAACGACTTGTAGATTAGGACATGTTAACCTACTTTCAACTGCTTTAACCTAACGCTAACTAGTTTACAGCTCAGAACGCCAACTCCACTCCAACATATCACAAGAACTAAACAACTTGTACCCCTTTCATTTTACCATGCTATCCCTCTAGTTTATTTTTGCTTTTGGTATAATACATACCCCAGTCTGAATTTCGGTTTTAATAATATGTATTTTAAACTTTTAAGTCACTGCTAAGTGGCAGCCTATTTAATTTACCATAAACCAGGTAAGACAACCTTAGTTGATAGCTCAAACTTCAAACGAAAGCATTAGCTGGACAGGAACCAGCAATCTGATACCAAAAATACCAAACACAACATGTGAATATGTGATACTTTAGTTTGCACTCTATTTGCTACTATGATTCTACAACTATAATTGTACTAATATATACTTGTAAATTGTTGTAGTATAAACTATATATGGACAAACACACTGGGCCTGTACAATTATTGTAAGTTATACTAACAAATATATTTTCAGTACAATTTGTTTTCCTTCATAATCATAGGCCCTACACAATTACAAAAGAATGACAGTCCATGACCTAAACAGATGTTTAAAATATTTTGTGTTGGTTTTGGATAGGTATTCAAATGTGATTTTCAAGTCCAAGCATTATATTATAGGATACCCTGTATGTTGTTCGATTTACTATTCAACGAGGTCTTGTGACAAAATTTGTTAATAGTTTATCTCGTACATTTATAATTTCAACTGTTGACAATATAATTATCAAACAATCATGTGTATGGCTGTGGGGGGTTATTATGGTCAAATGTAGCAAAGGCAAATAGCCAACAACTGAAGTAACAATGTTTCATAACATTGAATATTTCCGTACACAACTAGAATCAACCCACTACTCATCTTTGATTCATATAAAGAAATGATGAAGATTGAAAGAAAGATATTAAAAAGACTACTTTTTCACCAACCACTATAAACTTGAGACAAAGTCTCACATTTAAATTTGCCAAAAACATAACTAGCTTGGAGGCAATTTAAAGAAACTATAGTATATGGCAAAAATATACCATATAGTTCCTTCAACATTGGGTTCAATCAGGTGCAGTTTACAGTCCTCAGTAGCATTCTTGATTACCATATGTGTCATTGCTGTCGTCTATTTCGCGGGCGAAAATGGAGGGCTATATGATCAGAAGGAAGAACTGTTGACTAATTGTAGTACTAGTAATTGTAGTACCGACCAAAATCACTCATCAGAAAGCTGTGATTTATTTTCAGGGAAATGGGTGTTTGACAATAAGTCTTACCCTCTTTACAAAGAAGAAGAATGCACATTCATGTCTGATCAATTGGCTTGCGAAAAGTTTGGTAGAAAGGACTTAGATTATCAACACTGGAGGTGGCAACCTCATGCATGTAACCTCCCAAGGTCTCTCCTACTCTAAAGCCTGCTGTTTTTTTCTACCCACACGCCCACACACACACAATACATCGTGTTCTTTTACGATCATTCAATCTACTTGAACTACAAATACTAAAATTAATTATCGAATTGGAAACTCAGCTGTGCAGTGTTTTATTTTTGTCACTGAACTATTTTACGTGTGGTGGCGACATGAAGTTTATTTATGGTCATGGTATTTAAGTATAGTGGAATGTGTTTCCATCTTAATAAGCTAGGTTCAATGCCACAGTATTGCTAGAGAGACTGAGGAACAAAAGGATGGTCTTTGTGGGAGATTCATTGAACAGGGGCCAGTGGGTCTCCATGGTGTGCCTTGTCGACAAACTCATCCCTCCAGGCCTCAAATCCATGCACTTCAGCTTCAATAATTCCTTGATTACACTGAAAGCTAAAGTGAGTATGAAATACGAAGTACAAACCATGAATTCTTCTCTTAACATTTTCTTTACCCGAATAAAAATGTAAATATATATGATTCTTACTTCCAAATTTTATGCTTGCAACTGATATATATGTTTAGGTCTTGGTAAACATTTTCCAAAGTACAATTATATGGAACACATAAATTTAGGTACTATTTGATAAATATGATGAAGGGATATAATGCCTCGATCGAGTTCTATTGGTCACCGTTGCTAGTGGAATCAAACTCAGACGATCCTGTGAACCATCGCTTACCAGATCGGATTGTAAGAGCACAGGCCATTGACAAGCATGCTAGGCACTGGACTGATGCAGATATCCTCATCTTCAATACCTATCTTTGGTGGAAAAGGCCTTTTATGAACACATTGTATGTACAACAATATATTAAAACTATAATTTCTGAATCAGTTAGTTATTAAGTATACAGCATAAGATTTAAATTTATAATTTTGGTAACACTGAAATCATCAGGTGGGGTACATTCGGAAGTTCGGATGGAATATTCAAAAGAGTAGAGATGTTACGCAGCTATGAAATGGCACTGAAGACATGGTCAGATTGGTTAGAAATCCATATCGACCGCAACAAGTCACAGTTATATTTCATGAGCATGTCTCCAACTCATGAATGGTACATAACCAAATTAAATTTATTTCTCCCTTTATTATTTCAGATTGTTCATGTCATTCTTTTAATATATCAGGGGCGAAGAATGGGGTAGGACTACCGATGAAAATTGCTACAATGAGCAAGAAATGATTGAAAAAGAAGGATACAGAGGAAGAGGAACAGACCCTAGAATGATGAGAATTGTGGAGGATACCATAGATGACTTGAAGAGGAGAGGTTTGAAAGTGAAATTGATGAACATAACTCAACTTTCGGAGTACAGAAAAGACGGTCATCCATCAATTTACAGGAAGCAATGGGAGGTTTTAAATGAAGAACAATTGGCGAAGCCAACTAGTTATTCAGATTGTATACATTGGTGTCTTCCTGGGGTTCCTGATGTTTGGAATGAGCTCCTATATGCTCACATTTTCACATGATATTACCAGACAAGTTATTCAAATCAAATTTATCGAAAGGATTGTGTTTGTTTAACACTTTATCGTTTTAGAACTTTTCAGTCTTTAAAAAGAAATTGACTTCTCACAGTTTAATTTTAATATCGCGAATTGCCACGAGCTTGTTGAGTAGCTAATTCCGGTGGATCATGGATAACAGTCTACTCTAGATTGTTAGTATATCTGTGTAATATACATGTGTATTTACACCATACTCCAGACTATATAGGAGTGATGTACAAAGGACGTCTTGGATACTATTGCTACTCTTTTACTTAAAGCCATGTTTGCTTGAGAAAAAAGAGAAGTTCATTACTGGTCCTAACCACTGGCGAAACCAAGAGAGCTGGAACTTTAAGAAAATTATCGCTAAATTTCATTCTGCAGTAGGTCCAAACTTGTAATCACTGACTACTTTTAAATGCTTTAACTTAACGTTAGTACAGCTGAAGTTGCTAAGATCCCACACAAACGTGTTCTATTATTTTTTGCTAATTTGCAAACAACTGGTATTCCTCCTATTTTACCATGATAATCCCTCCAATTTATTGTTGTTTTTGGTACAAAGAATCTTTCTTTACCATTGACAAACTAAATATGAATGCAGATTATGACGATTTTCCATTTGAATGATGATTAAGACTTGCTGCATTGGGCGAATATGTGCAAAACAGGCATGGCCGAGTTAACACAAGATACCTCAACACAAATATGAAAAATGAAATTAGTAGA
This sequence comes from Anethum foeniculum, assembly GCA_003724115.2. NCBI lineage: Eukaryota > Viridiplantae > Streptophyta > Magnoliopsida > Apiales > Apiaceae > Anethum > Anethum foeniculum. The sequence goes on along the minus strand of PHNY01109363.1, from coordinate 25,320 downwards.
TTAATCAAACATTATCAGGAAGAGCATGAAAAATAAAAATCTTGCATTTCTATCATGCAATGGCAAATACCTGGCAACTGAGGTAATTTTGATAAACTATCTGGAATCATTTGCCAGCAACTGAAGTAACAATGTTCCACTTTAATGAATAATCCCGTAAACTAACTGGAATCAACCGCACACCACTACACATAAAGAAGTGATGAAGATGAAAGGAAAAAATTGAAATGGTACTTTTACACCAACCACTCTGAACTTGAGATAAAACTCACACTTCATTTTGCCAAAAACGTAAGTAGCGTGGAGGCAATTTTCAAGAAAGTGTAATATATGGCAAAACTATACGATATATTTCCTTCGACAGAGGGTTCAATCAGGCGTGGTTTACAGTCCTCAGTAGCATTCTTTATTACCATATTTGTTAGTGGTGTCATCTATTTTTCCCGCGAAAATGAAAGGCTATATGATCAGAAAGAAGCGCGGTTGACCAATAATAGTACTAGTAAACGTAGTACTGATCAAAATCACTTATCAGAAAACTGTGATTTATTTTCAGGCAAATGGGTTTATGACAATAAGTCTTACCCTCTATACAAAGAAGAAGAATGCACATTCATGTCTGATCAAAATGCTTGCCAAAAGTTTGGCAGAAAGGATATGAATTATCGACACTGGAGATGGCAACCTCATCAATGTAACCTTCCCAGGTCCCTCCCTCTGACCTCTCTAGAACCTCCGGTATTTTTTTACACACAGAACACACACATTTTCTTGTACAATCTTTCGTTCACCTTAAAGTACAAATGCTTATATTTATCATCAAACTGGACATTCAGTTTTGACACTTTTATGTTTATGTTGCATAATTATGTTATACCAGGTGGTAACATAAAGTTAATTTATAGTCATGGTACTTAAGTATAGTGGAATGTGTTTCCATCTTAATAAGCTAGGTTCAATGCCACAGTATTGCTAGAGAGACTGAGGAACAAAAGAATGGTTTTTGTTGGAGATTCACTGAATAGGGGCCAATGGGTCTCAATGGTGTGCCTTGTCGACAAAATCATTCCCCCAGGCTTCAAATCCATGCACTTCAGCTTCAATCACACCTTGATCACAGTAAAAGCTAAAGTGAGTATAAAATCACGAGGACTAGTAGATTCTCTTTATGAAATACTCTTCTTTTCAGGAATTTATAGTATGGACTAAATAATTGTCTAGTTACTGGTAAATATTTTCCAGTGTACAATATATGGAACACAAATTCTAATACTACATTGTAAATAATGAAGGAATATAATGCCTCGATCGAGTTCTATTGGTCACCGATGCTAGTGGAGTCAAACGCAGATGATCCCTGGAACCATCACTTTCCAGACCCTATTGTAAGAGCACAAGCAATTTACAAGCATGCTAGTCACTGGACTGATGCAGATATACTCATCTTCGATACCTATTATTGGTGGAGAAGGCCTTTTATAAACACATTGTAAGTACTACAATCAGTTAAAATAGTTAAACAATCAGTACTCCGTAAATATATAGCATAAATTAATAGAAAAATAATTAGATACTAATCATCAGGTGGGATACATTTGAAAGTGAGGATGGGATATTGAAAGGAGTTGAGATGTTACGCAGCTATGAAATGGCACTGAAGACATGGTCAGATTGGTTAGAAATCCATATCAATCGTAACAAGTCACAATTATTTTTCATGAGCATGTCTCCGGTTCATAAACGGTATACTTGCATAATTAATTTGGTTTTTTGTTTTTTTATTTTCGGATTGTTCATGCAATTTTATTATCATATCAGGGGCGAAGAATGGGGTAAAAGTACTGATGACAATTGCTACAATGAACAAGAAATGATTGAAAAAGAAGGGTACAGAGGAAGTGAAACAGACCCTAGAATGATGAGAATTGTGGAGGATGCAATTGATGATTTGGAGAAAAGAGGTTTGCAAGTGAAACTGATAAACATAACTCAACTCTCGGAGTATAGAAAAGACGGTCACCCATCAATTTACAGGAAGCAATGGGTGGCTTTAAGTGAAGAACAATTGGCAAAACCAACTAGTTATTCAGACTGTATACATTGGTGTCTTCCTGGGGTTCCTGATGTTTGGAATGAACTCCTTTACACTCAAATTTTTACATAATATCGAGTGATTTTGATCAAATTTGACAAATGGATTGTGTTGGTTTAATAGTCTGTTGTTTTAGATTGTTTCTCTTACTAAGGAAATTGTTAACCTTTTACAATTTGACTCTTAAATCACAAATTGGCATGAGCTTCTTCAGAAGCTACTTTCAGTTGATCAGGCTAATCAACTTAGATTGCTAGTTTTGCGCTCAGTTTATGGTACATTATGTAAATTTAAAGAGTTATGAGATAAGCGAAGAGATGCTCATCCAAGTATCTACAGAACTTAAGAAGAGGAGCTGGAACATTCAGTTAGATATTCAAATTGGGTTCATCAGTGTCTTGCACGAGTGCCTAATGTTTCGAATGGCAAATCCAGTTGATATTCAGATTGTGTTCATTACTGTCTTCCCCCAGCACCTAATATTTCAAATGACCTCTTTTATGTAGTTAAAAAAACATATATAAACTTGAAATATTCATGTAGTTGACAAAAATTTAACGTTAACAAAGATAATTAACAGTGCATCATCACTTAAGCTATAATTTTATCAAAGCACCAAGTAGCAGCAGGAGATTCTAACAGACTAATAGTACGCACATAAACTTTTTCAGACTGTTGTTCATGTATCTGATTAAAAAAAAAATAAGTGCTAGCAGATTACTGAATCGTTTAATATTTGATCAAACACTTGTGGCGTTACAACTGCAATGTAGCAATTGCAGCCATAGTCCTTGGTATACCAAGCAAAAGTACAAAACTATACTACACTACAAAGACAACGCTACAATCTTCAAACCTGTTTTAATACTACTCTTAAGAGAACTTTTGTACTTGTACTAGTATATTTATTGATTGATTTTACAAGCAAATGGAAGAAACTAGAAACCTTATAATTGCAGTATTAAAAAAGAACCTTATAATGCAAAAGGGGGGCACATGTAGAAGATTGTGGCGATTCTTGTTGCAATAATAAGTCATGACTTGTTTTCTAGTCATGGTATACCACCCAACACCGTACCTTATTTCAAGTTTCAAGACTGAGTGCACGATAGTCGGCAAGTACAGCGATATTGCTAGCTGTTATATCCTTCGTTTTGTATATAATCTATTATTAGATGGAATCAGAGAGATATAAAACTAAGTACATTTTTATTCAGTTAATTCAAAATAAACAGATTCCAACTGTGGCTGTCGACGTACCTAAATCCAATTTTGTAACCGTATGCCAACACTGGCATGATAATAATAGCTAATACGATACTGATGAACATGATTACGCGTCTTTCATACTCATGTGGTGGAGTAAGAGTTTTACATATGGTGCAACCAGTGTATTGTAACAAGAGTCTGAGAACTAGAAGAACTTTTTACTGCTTAAGCAGATGGTTAATTTGTCTAAGCAGACTTCTTGTCAACAATTATATTTGTGGCAGTTGGTTAAAATCTGACATATGTTAAAACAGTATGTCCTTGGTCAAACTTTGGTTTCATACATGACATCGTTCCTCAAGACTTTCGCCGCGTGATCTCTCCTAAATACTAGCACGCAAAGCAGGCTGAAGGCACCAAACAGCAGCTATAAATATCAACTCTTTCCTTCTTTTACTTCTACTTCTTTATACACACCATTTTGTCCTCCATTATTTAGTTTAAGTTTTATTCATATTCAAATTTCGATAAAAAAAAATGTATCAGAAAGTCTGGTAAGCTCAGGAGGGATAGCGCCATGGAGACATAAGAATGATTCTGAGTCTCTCTGTTTGTGCATCTCTTTACATGTACTCACAGACACGCGTACTTGTATGTGTGTTTGTGGATACATTATCTGTACGATTGATGCAACAGATGTATTACCATCGTTGTTCTCTTGCGCTATCTATCCCGAGTTTCCTGGAATTTTTCATACTCTGTTGAAGTCCACATTACTTGAAGGCTTGAAGCATACCAGCATTCTGGTATGTGTCCATGTATAGCATACCAATAGCTTCTTGATCCAATCTATCTACTGTATCTTTAGTTAAACAATGTAACTTCTGCACTTATGAGGTATGTTAGCCAGACCATTTACTCCATATTTTGTTTAAGGCTAACATTGGTTACAACTAAACCAATAAAGTTTCTTTGCTAGGATTAGCAAACAATCACTGATAAGTACTTTATTTTTGCAAAGTTTGTTGGATGCGCGATTACCCAACTTGTGCACCCCATATTCGTATATTTTTATGGTTACGACACCATACATTATCGTCATTTATTTGCATTTTTAGTTTTACACCAGATGAAACAGGAGATTCAGCATCAGATTTCTCTAGACAAAAGTAAGATAAACAGGAGTAATTTTAAAATGATTGCAATTAGGAAAGTATCATGATTGATTGAGAGGGATAGCTAATGGTACTATTGCAGTTTACAGTATTATTTTATTGTCCAATGAAGCTAGCAAGATTACTACTTACAGAATATACGAAGTGATTATTCCAAGGTACAAGACAATGAAGAGAAGATCAATGGTAACAGACAGGTATGTAAGTCCAAAAATGTAAAATCCAATGTCATATAATAAGTTATCATTCTGTAAATGCAATCTTCTTGTATGTGATTGTTAGGTGGATTTACTTGATGAATTGACTAAAAGGTACAGCCATAGAGAGATACCTTTTGTTTTTGGTATATGGAGTACAGGTTTGGACTCTCTCTTAGTTATCTTGAAATTTAAATCACTGGAGTGCAAGTACAATCAGGGAATCTCTGTGAGTTTATTAATAGGAAAATAGCTCTACAAGAATGATTCTGTGAGCAAATGTTGTGTACAAAAGAGTAACAACTACTCTTTTGTACTGATGTGCAATATTCCATCAGGCCATTGTGAACTACATTTTGACAAACAAATGAGACATCTCAGTGAGTATTGGTTAGGAAACAGGTAAATCATGAATTTCCTAAATCGGAACATGTCAATTCTAGTATGTTATAATTTCAATTTCTAATATGAGAATATTGACATCTTCTAGGCCGAATGAAGTGCAGGCCGTCTCACTGTTTACCATCATCCAATTATCAGTTATCATTCTGTTTCCTGTGATGTGTTCACAACCAGAACTGGTCAGATGTTCTGCAGAGACACAAACAAATCTATCTTCAATACTCCAATATGATTGATCATGACCCCAAAAATTCTAGCCAGCTTAATAACGGTGGAAAAAGTCAGTATGCAGATTGATGCAAATTGTAGATGATTGGATTTTCGGAACTTTGGAAATACAAAGTTTACAAGTTGGTTTTTTTTGTGCATCTGAGAACTCAATCATATAGCTAGATAGTGTACAATATAAAGAATGTAATGTTTTTCAGTTACTCTGGTAACTTCACCCATAATGTACATTTGAATATAGTCCCTGTGTCTCTTCAAAGCATAGTTTTAAACATCGTAAATGACTATAGATCGATATTCCAATTTCTTAATATTTGAATTGGCAGGAGCAAACAATAGTTTGCATAAAACCAAAAGCATCATGTTGATATATGACTCATTTAGGATAAAGGACCAGAAACGCAAGCATTAGCTAGATGTTGTACAGAACTTATATTTTGCAGTAGGCTTTAGTAATAAATTCAACACACATGTAGAGAGTTTAAGTATAGTTTTCCTATATTTCTCTATAGTTACACCATTCAGATGATTATAGGTCTGTACTTCAATTTGCCTCAAATAATCAGTGAACAGCATAAAAAGGTAAATATCGGGAAAAAGAAAGAAGCTGAAAAATCGATTAAGCAAGGTTAAAGGACTGAGCAGATGTTCATCAAAATCAAAAGTTGGTAGGAATCAGTAGAGGTAGCCAAACACTATGTATCAGTACATTACACGTAAACTCCTACACAGTGATAATATTGACTTCAGGACGTAAGTCTCTTACTCCTGAGCCATTGCTAGCCTAGGACTCTTGTAGCATCAAAGTTCCCATTCTCATGGCCTTTCCGAGTAGAAGGGATTTATATCTTAAATGATTAAGATCACTTTTCTCTCACATCAAATCACATATACAAAATTCCATCATAAGCTCCTAAATTATGAGTATCGCCTATAGTGACGCTATCAGATTCCTTCATTTTCTGTTTAAGATCAGATGCCTTTGACAAATCTTCAAAATTCGATGCCCCAATACTTTTGCTTTTATCATGTTTAAATGTCATTTAATCATTGATATACATCGGCAAAGACTCTGTTTCAAGACATTCGCCCTTTAAAAGCTTTTACATGCCATATAGTGCAGGTTGCACGCTGATCATCCTAAAGCTCTGTCCTACAATGAAAATTTTCCCTTTGGTAAATGTATCAGTACCAAGAGTGTTATAAGTTGCCACAGATGGTTCTACATAAACTTGCCCTGTATTCTGTAAGCACATAGACATACTCTGATTTTCTACGTTATAAAATACCATTGCTCGTCATAGAGTGTTAAGTAACCAGAGAAGGCCCCTAACAGGATATTATACTCTTTAACACTCCCCCTCAATCGTACGATTGGACCACATAACTATACTTATACCAATACCAACAACCAAATACCAATACCAACAAATGGGGACTCGAACCTGAGACCCTCCCTTAACCGAGCTCTGATTCCATGTTAAGTAACTAGTCGCTCTAATACCTTAAGGTGTCAGAGGAAGGCCCCAACAGGATCTTAGACTCTTCAGCATAGTGCAAAGCCAATATAATATAACTGGCCTGTGCACTGTCATTGCAGAAGGTAGCAATTGCTGCAGTAATGAAGGCCAGTTTCTTGAATAAAAATCCTTCTCAGTATTAATGTACCAAAAAATGGTACTTACAACCTGGGATTGAACTGCCTCTATTGCTGGCAATATTAACAATCAGGATCTACACCAGTTGCACTTACAACTACAATGCAATAGCACAAGAATGATTCTGCCCGTTCATTGGTATTGGAAACAGTTTGGCCTGTCAAAACAATAACATTGCGAGTTTGAATATTACCATTAGCATTGTACAGAATGCTAGTTTTTCAGTAGCAAAAGCACCATTCAGAAATATAGTGGCCTGTGACCTGTTATTACAGCGTATAGCAATTGGTGCAGCAATGAAGGCCAATTCTTTGCAATAAGCCAATGCCAGTAAAAATGTATCAAATAATGGATGCAACAAGGAAAAAAAATAAGAACTTATCAATTCAATTTCTGTGTTTAAAATTTACCAGGAAAAATTCTGATACACTGTATAATAATAATACTGAGGTTTTCTTTTTGGCTTAATTTTGAAGAAGAAAAGGTTCCATTTACAGAGTATGACATTGCAAGAAAATCAGTATTTATCTACATTTTTAAAATATCTAGGAGATTCGACTGCTGGTAAATCTTCTGTTACTGCCAGGATCTACACTAATTGTAATTACACTAAAATGCAGTAGCTAGCACAAGGATGATTCTGCAAGACTGCAATATCAATGGTCTTGAGAATGTTTCGCCTGACAATGCAGGAGGTTTTAATATACCATTAGCATCGTACAGAAGTCATGTTTTCAGTAGCAATATCACCGTGCAACAGAAGTGTAGGTTTTGAATCTATAGCTCTCTTAAGCATCTCCTCAACTACACATATTTTTAGATAATTAAAAATCAGTAACTGAAATCCGTCAAATATGAATTGTCAGTACATGACTTTTTCACTATACATTATAAGTTAAGTAAGATCAATTTACAATTTTCAATCTACAATCAGTAGTACATTGAACCAAAAGAATCACACCCCAAATAGTAGTGATAAATTAAGCTAATGCTTCAATCAAAACTGGAAGTTGCTAGGAATTTGTGAAATATGTGTGTATCATTCACTCCATAGACTGGTAATGTATATATCCGGCTCATCATCCGGATAACTGTAACATGAAATTCCCAGTGGACTATTATTATACATCAAGGGATCATCAAAATAAAAATCCAGATGACTAAGATCTATATTGCCAGATTGTTGCTCATTAAATTGATTGGTACAATCTACCTTCTTAGGCTCCTCAATATAACCCCTATCCCCTCCTGTTGGCACAACATCCCCTTCTGTTGGCACATTCCGACTTTCATCAGCTTCATTATTCTCCCTTGTTTGCACATCCCCTTCTGTTGGCACATTCCGACTTTCATCAGTTTCATTATCCCCCCTTGTTTGCACATCCCCTTCCGTTGGCACATTCCGACTTTCATCAGTTTCATTATCCCCCCTTGTTTGCACATCCCCTTCTGTTGGCACCTTCTGACTTTCATCAGTTTCATCGTCACTAAGAAGATTCTCAAGCTCATCTGCATAATCCTCATCATCTGTCAACAACTCCTGACTTTCATCACTTTCATCAGTACAATCAAGCTTTTTAAACCCCTCAGCATAATCCGCATCCCCTGTCTGCAAATTCAGACTTTCATCAGTACAATCAAGCTTCTTAAACTCCTCACTACAATCCGTACCCCCTCTTAACGAATTCCGACTTCCATCAATTTCATCAACAGAAACGAGCTTCCCGAGCTCCTCTATATAATCCCTATACCTAGTCACAACATTCTGATTTTCATCAGGTTCATCATTACAAACCACATTCTTAACCTCTCCCCCAAAATTCCTATCCCCTGTCAGCAAATCCCGATCTCCATCAGTTCTTTCCTTCCTTCGATCACAATCAGATAGCCTCTTCTGCTGCAAATCTTCACAATTCCCAAGATCCCCATTCTTGTTAAACATAACCAAATTCTCATTATCATTAAAATCTTCCATCAAGAACTCTCGTAAACAACCAAAACCAAGATTCTTAGTACCCTCAACAGCCTTCCCATCCATCAAAACTTCTTGCCTCGAATCCTCCCCTCCAGCCCGAAAATCCCTAAACCTCGCATCACCTTTTTTACCAATTACCTCAACTTTCCCCTCATTGACACATTCGATAATCTTTTCTTCATCAACCACATCAAATATCTCCTCCTTCACACATCCAACACGACCCCTAATCGCAACCTTATCCGTCTCAACAACATCAACCTTCTCCTCCTTCACATTATCTAAAACCTCATAAACCCCCCTAAAACCCCCCACATTATCCCCACACCCCTGCCAAGAATCTTCCCCATTCTGCGGAAAATTAAGTATAGCAGTATCTCCGTAAATCGCCTTAGCAGCCTGATCATAGGCCTTAGCAGCATCAACTGCATTCTGAAAAGTCCCTAACCAAAGTCTCCTAGGCACATAATTTACCAACTCATTACACTTAGGTTCTCGAATCTCCGCAACCCATTTACCCCAAATCCTCTGCCTAACGCCTCGAAATCGATTCGATAAATTTCGAGGCCCTCCTTTACCCTTCATGCAACCTTTTTTATTACTCTTCTTGTTGATATTTTTCTTGATTTTGTTCATATTTTCCCACTTGAATATTGTTTCTTGTAATATATCATCAGTGTTTTTTCTTCTTAGTGATTTCTTGGCGGCCATAGTACTATAACATTAGGGTTTGAATTTTTGAGATATAAAGCTTTTTATAGGAGATCGTATTGCTTTGGGACCAAGTCACGTTTTTAATTAGAATTTAATGTGTTTTTTGGAAATTTCATATTTTTACTTGGTGGCTACGTAACTTCCCAAAGGGGTATGCAATTAAATTGTTTTTAATGCTATCTATGGAGTATATCTGTAATATAGGATATTGAAAGTTTGGTGGGCGGTAGTATAGATATAAGGTATTTGGTTAATTTAGTTAATTCCTATCCTTATTTGATCTCAATATTTTACTTAATCATTCTTATTTAATTTATACTAGCCTAACACGTGCTATACACGCGCTAGGTAGTCAATCTTTTACTATTTATATAAAAAAAATTATTATCAATAATTTAATTTAAATTGTTAGTATAGATTTTCTTTAATTTTAACATTATACTTGAAAATTATTATATATTTTTTTAATTTTTTAATTTAGAAAGTAAGCGCTTGTTATAATATTGTGTTTTTGTTAAATTGAAAAATTATAAATAAAATATTAAGTACAAATAATGTTATTGTTTTTTCTTTTAAAGTACAAATAATATTGATTAAAAATAAGCTTATTTGTTAAGTTGAATATTTATAATAATTTGTTAGTAATTTTCGTATTAATAAAAATTAAACTTTACCCTTAGAGGTCCTACACTTGTATTAGAGGGAAGCCGTAGTTGTTTTGAAGGCAAATACACCGATGGATGTTTGTAATTTTGCACGATAAAATGTATAGTATAAATAGTATAGATAGATAGAATATTTATATGATATATTTTTTTAATATAATTATATTTTTCGATATATTTATTTTAGAATATAATTTATATATTTTTAATAATAAATATAATCTTGAGAGATTTGTGCGGGTGAGAGGTTTTTTGTTCATCAGGGGGTTATACACTTTGTTTTTGTGAACTTGGTGAACAGAGACGTGTATACAAGGAAATAGTTATCTTGTGTTTGTGGTTTTCATATGCCTGTCTGTGCATATCTCTTTTTTTTAATTATTTTTGAAAAAATATTTTGGAAAGTATTATGATTTTTTTCAAAGATGTTAACTAACCAATTAAATTATCATATATTTTGCTTATAATAGTATAAAATAGATATAAATTAATTATCTTTTTAAAATAAAATATGTTATCATTTTAATTTTTCTCCAAACTAAAACAAATTTTCCAATAACATTATGGATAATTCTATTTAACAAAATATTATAATTAATAATAACTAACGAATTACCTTTTATAACTTAAACAAGTTACCTTTTCTATTTTAAATAACAAAACTTCCTCATCTTCCAAAAATAATACGGGCAATTCTATTTATTAAAATTAAATAAAATATTATAATTACTAATAATTAACCAGTTACATTTTTCAGCTCAAACACATTATTTTTTTTCATATTTTATAACTAAAATACATTTACTTCTAAAATTATCACGAACATGTACGTGTTAATATAAAATTATTATTAAATCATGTTATTTAAAAATCTTAAAACAACAAATTTGATGTTTTTAAAATTTCAATATAAACTATATTAAAAAATTATTTAATATTAAAAAAAAATCGTGTATCGCACGAGTTATAAACTAATAGATGAAACATCGGTACTTCATCAATACTATCATATTAAAGGCGAAATATTGAAAATTTTGTTGGTAGGCGAAATATTGAAAATTTTGTTGGTAGTCGTTTGGTACCTGTATTTACTTAATTATTTTTATAACCTATTTGTTTTTAAACCTATATTAATAATAATTGGTATAAAAATTAATTTACTTTTTTCAACTAAAACACTTTACTTTTTTTTTACATCTAAAACAATTCATTTTCCAAAAATATCACAGACAATTCTATTTAATAAAAAATAAAATATTATAATGACTCTTATTTTAGTCATAATTTATATAAATCAGTTACCTTTTTCAACTAAAACACGCTACTTTTTTTTTATTTTCCTCAATTAAAACAACTCTTTCTTTAAAAATATCACGGGAAATTTAATTTAATATAATAAAATAAAATATTATTATATCCTTATAATATAATATGCATAGGAGTGATCTTATCCAAATATTTGGTCCCTGTACTACCAACGTAATAAAGACCGTTGTATCTTGAATTAAATAGATGATAACTGTTGGTTATAAAATAAGGGAATATTTTATTTTCATAATTAAAACCAAAACTAAGTAGGTCTTCTAAATACAATAGATTAGTTAAGTAGTATCCTAAATTGAACAGAATACTTAATATAAAATTCGTAACTGTTTTTTCTCTTCAAATTTTAGAAATTTTTACATAAATAATACTTTTTAAATCATCAATGAATTAAAGAATATTTCGTGAGTTTCGTGTGGGTTGTAAAATCGTCAAAATCTGAATTCTAGCACTAAAGATAGTGTCAAAATAAATTAAACGAAACCCGATAAAAAAAATTTGGTTCGATTCTCCCTACTAACATATTTAAATTTATTATTTATAACTTCAAAATTTTATTAATGACATATTTAATATACGATACTCATAATGTATTATTCAACTTTTAATGATAAATTAATATATAATTTTTATATTAGTAGATATAAGTACATTATATAAAATTTAATATTTTATTTATTAGTTTCAAATACATTAACAAACAGTTCGATCAAGAGTTTGAGGAGAATTTTGAGACTAATCTCGCAAAAAAGTACGTTTAATGTACGAAGTTCTAATGAAGGCGAAAAGAAATTTTTAGTCGTGTCTTGATTTATTATTTAATATTATGTTCTCAGCTAAACTATCGATCTTCACATGATTTTTTTATATAATTCGTGTTCTTACGATTTCTATTAAATATTACAATGTTCTGAATTTTTAAAAATATTATTATAATTATCAAAAAAATACACGAATAAAGAAAACCGTACAACCCGTGCGTTGCACGGCAATAAGCTAGTAATTACTAATGACTAACTAGTTAACTTTCTCAACTAAAACTCATTATCTTTTTATTTTGAATAAGAAATTTGTCACTTATTGAAAATAATATATGCAATTCAATTTTTATTTCATTTTAAATTAAATTAAAAAATTATATAATATTTGGAAAAATTTGTACATCACACAGTTATAAGCTAATAATTAATAATTATAAGTTAATAAGAAATTCTTAAAATTGCGTATGCGTATGGTTTTAAGTATTTGAATAGATTAAGTTAGGTGTGACAGGCCCTGTTTCACTCCTTTGATTACTGTCGATCTGTCACTATGAAAGTGTAAAGAATAGGCCCAAATACAGGCCATATCTTATTTTAGGTCCAACAATAGACCCATGAGGCCTCGAGCCCTTGGCCCGCTTCATTATTACTCCCTTTGGGTTTTGGCATTTCTTCGGGGATAAAGATATGTATGAGCCTTAAACTTGACTTTCACACAACATATTGTTCGTTCGAGGATTTCTTATAAGTTATAACTACTTTAAATAATGCATACATTTTCCGTTTACCATACTAATATATCCGGCAACCTATATAGACCATTCTTGGGCTGCCTTCTATTGCAAATATACGGATTTTAATACGAATTCAAGTCAGATTTTACAAAAATTAGCTCTCGAATGTTGATTATGAAATCTTAAAAGACTGATAGGCTTGATGACTTGAACAGTAAAACTATATAAGGTCAGGTTTTTACCTGCTCAAGAACAATAACCACTTAAACTTCACTCAAACCATTAACGAGGACACTATTATGAGAGACTATTATGAGAGGATTAAGAAATAAATTCAAAATTCGTAGTCTTCGTGTGCATACCGGGACATTATCCGGGGACCCTAGCCATTTTGCAGATAAGCATTGTCCAGAATACACAGCTAAATCACCAAACACCTCCACTTCTACGAAGTAGGAAGCAAGCAAATCTAGAACAACCATTCTATAAATTTTTGGTCCTCTCTTCTGTTAGGAGTTGTCCCACATCGGTTGTGGGAGGGGCAGATTGCTAGTATATAAGCATCCAGATAACCCCATTAGTATGAGGCCTTTTGGTAGCGACCCAAAAACAAATCTGTGCAGGCTTGACCCAGAGCGGACAGTATCATACTATTGTGGAGTTATGGCTTGCTCGCGACCCAACAAGTGGTATCAGAGCTATGGTTATAACGGTCCATAACAATCTCACATGTACTCTCAGATGGGCCTAGGAAGCGGCAGATGGGCTATCCCAGGATGGGCTTAAGGGGGAGGCAAACGGGCCTTCCAGTATGGGCCTAGGGGGAGGCAGAGAGCCAGATGGACTTCCAGTATGGGTCGAGGGGGAGCCAGGTTACACTGAAGGAGGCAGATTCAATAAGTGTCGAGCCCGATGTGTGAAGGGGGAGATTGTTAGGAGTTGTCCCACATCGGTTGTAGGAGGGGCAGATTGCTAGTATATAAGCATCCAATTAGTATGAGGCCTTTTGGTAGTGACCCAAAAACAAATCCGTACGGGCTTGACCCAAAGCGGACAGTATCATACTATTGTGGAGTTATGGCTTGCTCGCGGCCCAACATCTTCTACTGTACATTTTCTTCATCGTCTATATAACATCCAAGCCCGCAACCAAATGCATACCGGACCCAACAATCCACTACAGGTTAATTCGAAAAAGCTAGCAATTTCATATATATTATTTGTTGACTTGTATCTATAAAAGTCTCAGACACTCTTATTTTTATCGATGTGGAATATTACAAACACCCCCTCTTATTGGGTCGACGTCCTCGTCGAGCCCACAAACACATATACATAACCCGGGCAGTGCCTCTGCACTTCCGGCCGGCCATAGCTCTGATACCATTTACAACATCACACCTGAATGTATACCGAACCCAACAACCCACCACATATTAGTCCAAGAAAACTAGCAGTTTTTTATATATTAGTTATTGACTTGTATCTATCAAGGCTCAGACGCTCTGACTCTTGTGTGTGGGAAGTTACAAGCTCCTAACTTATGTTTATAACATAAATTTCAAGCCGCATGTGCTTATAAAATGCATGTACCCACAAACAGTTCCATTTCCTTTGATCTGAGAAAGACGAAAACAAAAGTTTCAGTATATATAATCGACAACATGATAACGATAGATCTCATCTCACTAATTCTGAAATAAGTTTATTAATTCTTCCCTGTTTGAGGTGTAGTATATATATATAAGACCATATGATCTGAAAATTCATATCTAAAGACTAGTACAATAACTGAAATTGCAATGTAATCTTTCTTTAAAAAAATTTGCGGTTTAATTAACTGGCCACAGAGGCGTGCTCTACTAGAGTTTGGAGATGATAACAGAATCATCACGTCGTCCCATTAACGTAGTATCGAACACTTTGAGGAAGAACCTTGCAGGAGGGATTGACAAATGTTGTTGCAAAATATTGCCTAGAGTTGAAATGAGTTCCCTCTTGACATTTGTTGTGATGCCTCCCATAGAAATCAACTCAGCATATGCAGCTGCTTCTTTGTTCCCTCCAAATGATATCCCCACTGATCCTTTTAGCAGTACCATTACAAGCTGCAATCCATGTTTAACCAACCAACAATCACTATATGTGTGGCTATTCGAATATTTTCATTACCCCACTAAATAATACATAAAGTTTCTTTTTCCAAATAGAAAATCTGAATACTAAATTTTATTTTGGAAAATTTTTAAAAACTGTTTGTCAAATTATCCTCTATATGTCAAAAAAATAAATATCGTTTATACAAACGGGAGTGAGTACATGGTTTGGGGGTGCGGGTGCGTGTCTATAATCACAATCAGGTGAACAAAACACACAAAAATCCCAAGTAAACATGCATGGCAGGGAGAAAATGAGACAATATTTATATATGCATGTGTTGATGCATGGATTAGCATAGTATATACTTACAGTCTACAGACATATGTGAAGAACACACTTACTGTTTCAGGTCTTCCGATGATACGAGCAACGGCTTTGGTGGCTTCGGAGAAGACAGAATCTGTATCAACTCCATCCAACTTCAAGTTTGTAGATATATACAGGCAAGGCATCTTTTCTCAACTCTCCTTTCTCTCTAAAATATAAAATGGACGACAAAGACAATAGTGGCTCAAGGCTAATGATATCGCGCACACAAAAGATGGGCAATTGGAGTGAATAATAGCGCACATTCTTGTTTGCTCAGTTGGTCCCTTATTTATAGCATTCCCCCAAGCAAAACGTCAACGTTGGTTTTATTTGAAAGCTAGGGTCTTTCGATTATTTGGGTCAAATTTTGATAACCCGTATGGTCTATTTTTACCGTTATTTTCTTATTTGTTTCCATTTAGACGGTTTATAGTTCCTGGCTTATTTCCTAGCAAAGAATAATATTAAACAAATACTGTATATAGCATATTCTTACAGTTTTTGAAATACTACAAAAGAAAATCTTTACGTCATTCCAATTTAAGGAGTGCTACATACCCCAAAAGCGTTCGCAAAAGTATTTCCGAATAACATATGGCCTGTTTGTATTTGGGAACGGTTTTTGGATCCGTTTTGGGACTCTAACATTTCTCTTCCAATTTAATATACATATCTATACCCTCCAAAATTAAAGCAGCATTTTTGTAAAAAAATATATTTATCTTGGTAATACATTTTAATTATATTTCTTTTGAATAATTTGATACGTAAGATACCAGATTTGGCATAAAAAATTTGAAATGGTTATTCCTTGTCCAATTTTTGGAAACGGAATGTTTTGCCCGGGGATAGATATTTTAAGAATTTTGTTTCAGGTCTGTTTTAAAGGGTCCTTTTCCGATTTGGATGAAAATATAAAACATATAAATAAACAATAAAATATAATAAACTCTATAATTACATAAGAATTCCAGGAGGTTTCAAAAAAAAAAAGCATCAACAATTCCAGGATGACCTCGTATCACATGATCCTTGGATCATTTTCACATTCAAAACAGAGAGAATATATTTGTGATAAAAAGGTTCAACTTTAAATTTATTTTAAAAAAATCTGTTAATCTCAGAGTTCTCTGTAAAGAGTTAGCTTACACTGATTTATTTTTTTTAGTTATTATACTTACGAAACAATGTCTTGTATTAGTACAATGATTATGAGATTGGAAATTAAAATTTAAATAAATTTAGAATTTATGACTAATTAATTTAGGCTACAGTAAAGAATATAAGAAATTGAGTATACTTCTATAACCTTACATAGAAATGAGCTCCAGCTCAAGTAGCATGATCTTGCCTCTATGTTCCAGGGGGTCAAAGGGTTCAATTTATCTCGAATAAAAAAATTAATAGTGAAATTTATCCTTTAAAGGGTGTTAATGGGACCTTACGGTTGATAGTCAAATGTACATGAGATTTATTTTTTAGAGTGTATAACTTGATGCATTGTCATATGTACAGGGGTTTGGACATCAAGTGCGTAAAAAGATATAATTAGAGCTCGTAATGGGTGGTGTACGTCTACATTCGTTTCGTGTACTTTCGTATTTTCGTGTTAAAATATTAAAACCGAACCCAGCCCGGATTTATATTCGTGTACCATTTGGTTGACACTAATTCGGAACTAATATATTCGTGTATATCCGTTTGGTACACGGAAGTACACGAATATATGAAAAACATTATCAATTGTTAGAAAATGCACTAGATAATAAAATAGTCTAGGATAGTGAACAACCAAGTTTCGAATACAAAATACATAAAACGAGTGAAAATATTCTTGTAAGTACAATAAGATATAATAAAATAGTCAAATATAAGTATATAATATTTCTATAAGTTATATAAAAATATTTTATGTTATTTGTATTTGGTGTATTTAGTAAATGATAAAATGTATAAATTATATTAAAAATATTATATATTTTTAAAATTTATTTATTTATTTATTTATTCCGTGTACTTTCGTTTTGTGTCGTGTACCTATATCGGAAACCAAAACCCAACACTAATTAAATTCGTGTTTTTTCGTATTCGTGTACCAAATTTTCGCACCCAAACACTAATTATTCGTGTCGTTTCGTATCGTGTTCACGTGTCGTGTACCAAAATTGTCAGGTTTACGAGTCTATATATGTATATAGGTGGTATTTCATTAGAACTTGATTTTGAGAATTCATTCATCTCAAGTATTAAGGTTTTAGAGAAAGGTCTCATGTGAATTTTATATTTTATATTCAACATTTCCCCTCACTCGAAAGCTCATTTTAGGTTGAATAAAAGATCATGGGTGACCATTTTTTGAGCATAAATTGTCTTATAATAAATTGTGAGAATATTGAGGATGGTCAGGAGTCGAATTTGAGACCTCTGTCAATCAGAGTTCTGATACCATATTGAGAATCAGTTCATCTAAAACCTTAAGATTTAAAGAAATGTCTCATATGAATCTTATATTTTATTAATATGTCTATGATCTGCAATTTGGTTATATAGGCACATGCTAGAAACGATAAAATAATATTCTTTAAGGACAACCATCGAATTAATTTTTAAATACAGTGCTAAGGCAAAAAGCAGAAGATTGAGGGGTAGCAAAGTTAACTTAAATGTATAAAATCCATTTGAACTTATCAGTTATCTGCTGAAATTATGAATTAAGTGGTGGTCAGCGCCGGGGAATGTAATTATAGTCACAGAAAATGAGAGAGACGTCGTATTATATATAGGCAGCCGGTCAGGAAAATACTCCTTTCTATCGTCAAAATCTTGCTAATAATCTTTTTATTGCATATATTACAATTTACTAAAACTAGGATATAAAGCCGCGTAAT